>JAXCGZ010022785.1:100000-129927 GCA_037179515.1 Halocaridina rubra | reverse complement strand
GTTTTGTTTGACTTTCCTATATAATATTATAATAATACTAACGCTAGGCTTACCATCGCACTTCTGTTACTGTTACATGATATTACTAATACCATGAAGATCATACTCACCTTACTATTGGCTGATGGTGTGAAGTGGTCTCTTTTGATTGCCCTTAGTCACTTGGAGGCAAGGACCTAGTCTTCTGGAAACGAAAAAACTTTTGACTCTAGGGCCATTCTTGTATATCTGTAGTTGTTGATGGCGTGACATCTAGCCCTTTCTCTGTTTCCAGTGGTGTTCCACAGGGCTCTGTTCTTTCACCTACTCTCTTCCTTCTCTTCATCAATGATCTTCTACAATCCCCATCTTCCTCTCTTCTTCATGCCTTTGCCGATGATTGTACCCTTCACTTTTCCTCTGCCTTTTCTTCACAACCTTCATCTGTTACTCGTAGTCAATCTCGTATCACTCTTTCTTCTACTCTTAACTCCGATTTGCAGAGAGTATCTGAATGGGGCACTCGAAATTTAGTTAAATTCAATGACTCCAAGACACAGTTTCTGGCTATCTCTTTATCTTCTTCTCCTCCTGATAACCCTATTGTCTTCGAAACTAATGAAATTTACCCTCTTAACTCTATCAATATATTAGGAATCCATATAGCCTCTAACTTGTCTTGGAGGAATCACATAATCCAAATTTCTAAATCTTCATCCCAAAAATTGGGGTTTTGTTTCGTTTTCATTATTACTTTTCCTCATTGCAGTTACTTAAAATTTACAAAGATCTTATCTGCCCTTGCTTAGAATACTGCTCACACATCTGGGTGCTTCTTCCTTTACTTATCTTCTTGATAGGGTTGAATCTAAGTCAGTCAGACTCATTAATGATCCTTCTCTTACTTCTAACCTGGATTCTCTCTCTCTTCGCCGTAAGGTATCTTCCCTTTCGCTTTTCTATCGCTACTACTTCCATCGCTGATCTGATGAATTGGCGAGTTGCATCCCTCCTCCACTGCCGAGGCCGCGTAACACTCGCCAAGCGGCCTCATCTCACAGGTACTGTGTGGAGATTTGTAGCTCGCGATTGGTCGGTGCAGTGACTGCTTCTTCCCATCTACCTCCAGACTCTGGAACTCTCTTCCTCCTTCTGTCTTTCCTAATTCGTATGACCTTTCATCCTTCAAAAAGCAGATCTATCATCATCTCAGAGCCTAGTCCTCCATATCTCTGGGTCCTCTTTACTTTGACTGTTTTTTTCTGTCTGTCGTATTCCTTTGTGTGACATTACCTCATCTCTGCCTTGCCCTTAACCTTTTTCTTTTCCTTCATCTTGGTATTTTCTCGTGCCCGTGCCTTTGTTGATGAGGGCAGTTTCTGCCTGTCCCGGTGTCTCACTCTTAAAAAAAAAAAAAAAAAAATATTTTGCAGTGCTGAACACAGCACACATGTGGCAAGTTTTCAGCCACTCATCTCAAGACTAAATGGAGTGTCAAGTATCTGAACACAAGGTCAAATTCTCAGGGGTCGTGGTGCAACGCACTAATCTGCTGGTGGACATATAACTAACTAGGGTTATCCAGATGGTGTGACGTCATTGCATTTTCTCGCCATATGAGCCAGACCATTTCTCTCGGAGGTTACGATATCACTTGTTTTTGCTATTCCCCCACCCAAAACCTCAATTCTCAACACTTCCCCCATGATTGTTAGGTGTAAGGGGGCACATGGAAATTCTGCAGCGAGTGTTTTGCCCCAGAAATTGAATTTAGAATCGTTCATTTCACTAAGAAAACTATTGAAAAAATACAGCTTTTTTGTTATAAGAGACTAAGCCTCTTTTCTTAATATTTACCGGATTTTTCTTCTTTGTTTTGTGTCTTTCATTTTAACCTTTGCAGATGAACTCTTGT
Source organism: Halocaridina rubra (assembly GCA_037179515.1). NCBI lineage: Eukaryota > Metazoa > Arthropoda > Malacostraca > Decapoda > Atyidae > Halocaridina > Halocaridina rubra. Next base: position 128,033 of record JAXCGZ010022785.1, on the reverse strand, counting down.
ATTTTTTGTCTCTGCTTAACCTTACTGTGAAATATTTTCAGCTTAACTTTGCAGATAACATTTTTGTTTTAACATTTTTTCCCTACTTTCAAATTCAAGTAAAGTTAATTTTTTTTTTATCAAATGATTGATAAATTATTATTTTTGCATCAGTTAGGTAGAAAAAGTGTCTTCTAAATATCAATAACCCTTAGAATTCTAATAACTTTGTATATTGTTGGGTTAATTACTGTTAAGTTAGGTCAAGTTGGGAGACTTGCCTTATGAACATGAAAAATCAATCTTTTACCTCCCTGGGATAACTCTTCCCTAAATGATCTGGAAAAAATCTCCTGATATGTACAATAATATTAGCTCTGGTTAGGTTAGCTTAGTTCACCCCCATGCTTAGGAGCTCCTCTTAAACCAGTTCTGCTGTTTTATTGAGATTTATATTTGCCATATCACTCCTTGTCAGAATATATGTATTTAGGCTGGTATGATATGGAATATAAAAGGTAAGTTGAATAATATACATAGTTAACCCAATTGTGGAAGAATGGCAAATTGTTCTGAAGGTGTTTACACCAAATGTTTTGATGAGATTAAGAGTAGGCCTAAGCAAAGAGAAAACAAGGAAACTGAAGACTATTGTCAGTGCACTAGATAAGTTGGCGATGAAAATTCTTTCTATGCAGTGACGTTTGCCAACTATGGCACCGCTGTGGATGCAACAAAATAAATGTGAATAACTACAGAGCCATTAAAAAATTGGAAGGTAATATTATATGCGTATGCAAAATATGTGAGGACAATGTCATAGCAGCAGTGGCTAAAATAACCACACTTGAAAAAAGAATGGATGTGTTAGCGGATAATATAGTGGAAGGTGAGCTTTATAAATTTAAAGAGTACGTGAAAGAAATAGAGGAAAGAGGGGAAAAATTTAATGATTTTTGGCATTCCAAGGGCACCTCGTGATTGTTTGATTTCCAGTAATAAGAATCAAATATGGTAAATACAAGGTTAAAACTCTCCATGAAAGCATAAATAATAATTTAAATATGGATGCAGATGACATTATCCAGGCAACAAGAATAGGTAAGAAATCAAATGACCAAATGTCACACCTCTCCATGTTAGGTTCAGAGATACCAATAAGAAGTTGATATTCTGAAAGCAGCAGTGAGGAGAATTAAAAAATGCTTGGAGGCGGAAACATCTGCAAAAGTAATGTATATATTCAACCAAACTACACTTTTAGCCTAAGATAGATGCATCAGAAGGTTTGGAATGAATTTAAAGGGAGATGAGCAAATGGGAAACAGGTATTCGGATAAAGAATTTTAGGGTAGTAAGCATCCCTACATTTGAAGGGATGTTATATAATCCAATAATGCATGATAAAATACCATTGGTAAGAATAAATAGTAATGAACAAAAACTATTATGGCTGGATCAGAAAGTAGGTTTAAAGAAAGAGAAGGCGATTATTAAAAAAATTATCAAGAGTAAAGAAAGAGAAACATGACTGTAAAGAAATCAATAAAGTATGTATTTACAGTTGAAAGTCTTTCAGGAAAGTTTTTTGAATTTAAGAACAGAATGTCAGTATTTAGACCAGATATTATAGCAGTTAATGAATCTTGGTTGGTTTACAGTATTGTTGACAGTGTAATAAACTTAAGAAAATTGCCACATGATTTGGAAGGATAGCTCAGCAAAAAGTGGAGGATTATTAATTTACATTAAAGATCATTGTACATATACATTAGTAATCAATTTGAATGAAAAAACCTCTGAAGAAGCTCTCTGGGTTAAAATAAACACAGGAGAAAATAAAATATTATTTGGTAATGTATATCGGAGGAATACTTCTGGAGTTTAAATTCTGATAAATTACAGGAACTCCTTTGGAAAGTGCTAGCGCAGAATATAGACCACTAGTTTTCTATGAGTGTGACACCAAGACGGGCAAGAAAACTGCCCTCATCAGTCCTGTGTACCAAAAAAACATTTCAGTGAAGAAAAAGTTTAAGTTTAATGACAAAGCTGACATATGGAAATGATGCACAATAGGAAAAGGACAGACTTAAAGAAGACTCAGAGTACAGGGAATTCTTGACTTACATCACAGTTCCAATCCTCAAGACGAGTCGTAACCCAATATTCCGCGTAACTCAGAACACACCTAAATAAGCACCTAAGTCACTCACCTATGCTAACGCAGTAGTAAAGTTCATAATCTAACACATAAAAGCACATTTTTGTGACAAATGAAAATATAACTGGGACTAAAAAAGAGAACAGTCCTTTCTGTTACTCCTGTAGTTGGCTTGCACACTAGAAGGAGGGAGAGACCGACTTATTGGGAGGAGTAAACTAGAGAGACTGGAGCAGGTGAGTGTTTAGAGGCAGGAAAATCTGCAGCTGGTGCTGGAGATACTTGGGCAGGTGAGTCTGGAGAGGCACCTGAGGTAGAGGGTACAGGATCTGTTGCTGGGAGCTCAACGTTTTTGAAGAAACGTTCCAGGTGAGTCTGGAAGGATGCCATCTTCTCCCAAATTTCCCTGCAACGCTGCAGGAAATCCATGACCACTTCAGTGACCTTTAGTGTACCTGGCAGTCTTGGGGTCCTCAGCCTCAAACTTTCCCAACCCTTCTTCTATCAGGGCAAAACCTCTTTCCAAGCCCTTGCTTGTAAATCTCTTGAGCTCTGGGGTTGGCATTTCTTCCTCCTCTTCAATCATCAGCTTCTCATGTTGAATGAGGTCTTCAGCAGATAACTCCTTTCCTTGAGATTCCAGCAGCTTTGTTACATCATCAGCCCCCACCTCCAAGTTAAGCTCTTTACTTAGGACAACAGTGTCCCTGATGACAGCTTCAGCTGTCTCCTCAAAGCCATGTAAGTCATTCACAAATTGGGGACACAGTTTCTTCCATACACCATTCAAGTTTGTCTGCTTCACTTCTTATCAAGAATCACCAATGTACTTGACATCTTGAAGAATGTTATAAGACTTCCAAAATTCCTTGAGAGTCAAGTTCTTTTCCTTCTCAGTTGCCCTGAGAGCCATAGCGATTATCCTTTGGAGGTAGTATGATTTGAAAGAGGCAATGACACCCTAACTTATTGGAAGTCACAGGGCAGTGGTATTAGGTGGAAGGTAAACCACCCTGACGTTAGGATGAAAGTTATCCATATGTGCAGGGTGACCAGGGGCATTGTCCTACACTAACAATACCTTAAAGGGCAGACCCTTGCAGTATTGCTTCACTTCTGGCACAAAATGGTTGCTGAACCAGTCCTTGTTCGACTTCCAGATGACAGGCAGTTGACCCTTCCAAATTCCCTTAATGCCTTTGGATTTTCTACCTAGTACACCAACAAGGGCTTCAGCTTAAAGGTGCCAGCAGCAGTAGCCCCCAAAAGCAAAGTCGGTCTCTCCTTGCTGAGTTTATGGCTTGGTGCTGTCTTCTCCTTGGCGATGTACATCCGACTAGGCTTGCACTTTCAGAACATGCCGAACTTATCCACATTAAACACTTCTTTAGCACGTTAGCCCCCCTCCTTAATTATCTAAGCCAATGCACTAGCAAAATCACTTGCTGCCTTCTCATTGTCACTAGCAGCTTCACTTTGCACCTTAAGGTTATGCAAATTAGCTCAAACCTTAAACCGCATAAACCAACCATTACTAGCCACAAACTCTTCACTTTCACTCCCTTCCTCCTCCTCCAATTTCACGGCCTTAAGCATTCTTTTAGCTTTTTCCTGATTCAACATAAGGCTCGCTGGGATATGCTGTTGATGCTGGTCATCCAGCCAAAGCACTAATAATCTTCTCATTTCAGTCATTAGGTCACTATGCTGCTTAGTAATTACAGTAGACTTTATAGGAGCAGAGCCTTTCACATGTTCAAGGATGCGATCTTTTTCCTGAATAATCATTGCCGTGGTTGAACAGCTTAATCGGCCAATGTTGGTAGCAGTTTCTCCATTTTCGAAGTGTTTCACTGTATTTAATTTCACTGCCATGGTGGCTTTCCTTTTATATACAAAGCACTGCCATTAGAAGAATCTACTATAAGCTATGAGCTTGGGAGGCATATTACAGGCCAAACATAATTGCAAAAATAAGCAAAACAAACCAAAGCGCGAATAAGCATTATAACAAAATGGCATACGAGCTGGAACTGTCTTCCTCAGTCTTATGCCGTGTGATGGCGAATTGTCCCACCATGCTCCGCAAACTGTTTCGAATGTGAAGTTCGTATATTCAACTGTGTATATGTATTTGGTAATTTTGTAAATAAATTCAAACTCGGACCTTTGCATAACCAACTACATAAACAGAAAAATAAATGGAAATATTAACTTAATATACGGACACAGCAATGCCATGTAACGATGTATACTTCTGCCATTCTCAACAAACTATTTTGCATGCAAAGTTTGTATTTACGACACAAACCACATAGGTCGAAAAAAGCATTTATTAATACTTTATTGGGGAAGTACCGTAACCATGTAACATTGTTAGTTGAGGACATCGTAAACCGAGAACCTTGAGATATAGTAGGATTAGGCCCTGAGACGACGATAGCTCTGCTTTTTGAAGGACCATAAGTTATAAGAATTTGGAAATACAGAAGGAGGAATAGAGTTCCTGAGTCTGGAGGTAGATGGGAAGAAGTAGTCTCTGCACCCGCCAATATGCAAGTTACAAATATCCATGCAGTACCTTTGAGATTAGGCTGCTTGCTGAATGCTATGCAGCCTCAGCACCAGGAAAAGGATGCGACTCACCAACTTATCAGAGCAGCTCTGGAAGAGAAAGATAATCCAGATTTAGAAGTAAGAGAAGGGTCTTTGATAAGCCTCATTGTCTTAGATTTAACCCCATCAAGGAGATAAGAAAGGAGAAGCACCCGAGATGTGCGACCAGTATTTTAAACAGGGGAGGATAAGACCATTAAGAATTTTAAATAAATGAAGAGAGGAAAAGTAATGATGAAAACGAAAGGAACCCTCAGTTTTTCATGCAGATTTTGAAATTTAGATTATGTGATACCTCCAAGACAAGTGCTATCTAGATTCCAAATATTTTAATAAAATTAAGAGGGTAAATTTCGTTAGATTCAAAGACATTATGGCAATGAGGAGGAGAAGATAAAGATATAGCCAGGAACTGTGTTTTGGAGGCATTAAATTTAAAAAAATTTTGGGTCCCCCAACCAGATACTCTCTATAAATCAGAGTTGAGAGTTGAAGACAGAGTGATACGAGACAGATAACAAGTAGCAGATGAAGAGAAGGCAGAGAAAAAATTAAGGGTAGAATTGTCAACAAAGGAGTGGAGAAAAGAGGAGGATGGGGACTGGAGAAGATCGTTGATGAGGAAAAGGAAAAGAGTAGTTGAAAGGACAGAGCCCTGTGAAACCCTACTGGTAACTGGGAATGAGCTAGATTTTGTGCCGTCAACAACCACAGGCATAAAACAGTCAGAAAGAAAACTGGAAATCAGAGAACAGAGAGAAGGGGTAAAGCCATAAACAGGGAGTTTGGCCAAGAGAGCCATATGCCAGACTCTGTCAAAAGCTTTGAGATATCAAGGGCAATGACAAAGGATTCCCCATAGTCCCTCAGAGAAGATGACCATACATGTGTAAGATAAGACAGGAGTTCACCAGTGGATATTCCCTTGCAGAAGCCGTACTGGTGATTTGGAAATATGCGAGTTAGATTCAAGATGTTTCATGATGAGATAATCAAGTAAAGTTTCAAATACTTTAGTGATACCAGAGGTTAGGGCAATAGATCGGTAGTTAGAAGGAATTGAGTGGTCACCCTTGTTTGAACAGGTTGATGAAAGATAAACATTGGTTGAGAAATTGAGGCGAAAAAGACGGCAAAGCACGGAAGGCACTTCATCTGCAAACTCTTTAAGGAATCTTGCTTCTCTAGAGAGCAAAGAACCTTATGGACTTTGCGTGAAGAAAAAATAAGGGAGGGCATAGAATTAGAAACAGGTAAAGTACACGTAGTTCTTAGAATAACACAAAGATAGGTTCTCAGAAGTGCCGCATATTGTGATTCTCGCGTAATGTAACGAATTATTTTCCTTAAGAAACAATTATAATGGGCATAGATACGTTCCACAACCGTACATAGACACACTATACCAAAGACATAAGATAAGTAAAACATATTTTATAAGTGCATAACAAAGCAGGACAACCTGTAGTTATTTATATTAACATGCACATAGTGTACAGTATAAAAGATATACAGATTTACTGTATAGTGAACAAATTAATGCACTCTATTATGCTGCGGGCAACAGGCATACACTGGGACGTGCATGGTGGCGGTGAGCATGAGGATGCGAACATTTTGCAGCCTCCGTATTTGCTGATGCACCCTCGCACGCTATTTCCCTGATGATATTATATCGCAAGGTTGTTTGCTGTTTGTTCTTAATGCTTTTTTTCCATTCTCTACATAATATTTGATTGCATTAAGCGGAAAAAGAGAAGGAGGATGCGGGAGAACGAACCTCTATCTGCAAACGTTTTGCCGCTTCCGTATCAGCTGATGCACCCTTGCGCTTCCCTATCAGCTGATGCACCCTTGCATGCAGTTTTCCTGACGATATTATATCGAAAGTTTGTTTGCTGTTTGTTCTTAATGCTTTGGTCCATTATCTTCATAATATCTGATCGCATAAAGCGGTAGAAGAGGAGGAGGATGCGGGAGAACGAACCTCTATCTGCAAACGTTTTGCCGCTCCGTATCAGCTGATACACCCTTGCACACTATTTCCCCGACAATATTATATCGAAAGTTTGTTTGCTGTTTGTTCTTAATGCTATTTTTCTGTTATATTCATAATATTTGATCGCCTTAAGCGGTAGAAGAGGAGGAGCATGGTAGAAAAGGGCCTCCGATACGGTCAATTATTTACTAAAATGATGTTTTTATTTTCTAATTTTTTTGCAAGGAGCAGGTCAGTTGCACTGGAATCACTTGCGGAAGATTTGGAAGAAAAATAAAGAGCCGAAGAAAGTGGCTTTGTCAGTGGGGGAGCAAGCTATAGGATCATCAGGATGAATGAAAGCAGGAAAGCTTGAGTTACAGAGGTTTCTTGAGAGGTTTTTGGGTAAGGACCATGAACATTTTTCAGTGGTAGAGGAGTTAAGGTCATCAACTTTCCTTTTTAAAAAATAATCTTTAGACAGAGCTTGAACATGCAACAATTCCTGGGTGTAATAAAAGCAGACCGATTTATATAAGAAGGGGCTTAGTATGACTGGTATGCCCAATCCCTTATCCCTGGCCTATATAGCCATGGAGCAGGCACTTTCACCCCAAGGATTAAGGGAAGAAAAAGTTTTCATAAAGGAGGGGATGAACAGCTCTATTCCTGAGGTTATGATCTCGTCAACTTTTAGAACTACCTGATCAGGGTTGCAGGTCCGAAAGCAGTTGTCATCCCATGGAAAGTCAAAGAGAAAGTTATACAAATCTTCACATTGAGTATGCTCGACAAGTCAAAAGTAGCGCTGAGTAGGAATAATGGAGGGGGAGCAAAAATAGAAGAGATTGAGCTCACAGAGTGGTCAGATTTACCAAGAGGGGAAAGTACAGAATATGAATAGTTTGAAGGATAAACTGGGATAAATTTGAAGCTGCAGGAAGCCCTGAGAGTGCACCGGCTAAGTTTTCATATGGCATAGAGCAAAAGTATTTTGCACATGTTTTTGAAATGACCTGAACCTTAGGAAGAGATAGGCTAAGTATGTTAGACTTAATACTAACAAGAAATATATGAGGTAGAAGACGTGACTGGTTCATTAGTCTTAGTATTTTAGACTTAATACTAACAAGAAATATATGAGGTAGAAGACGTGACTGTACATGAACCATTAGGGTAAAGTGATTATACTTTTATTAGCTTTGTTTATTGTATTGATTATATACATACAAGTAGTAAATTAAAGAAACAGTATAATTACCACAAAGGATATTATGAAGAAATGAGAGAGTTTTTAAGTCTGAATTGGAAGGAATTGCTTCTTGATCACAATACATGTGATGCATGGACTATTTTCAAGCACAGATATGAATACAAACAAACAAACATTTATTTCCATTTTTTTACAATGGTTATTCTTTTACAAAACTAAGAGTACACTTATAAAACAGACATGTAATTGAGCAAATAAGTAAGAGGGTAATACATACAAGCTGTTTACTGGGAAGGTCACGGCTGTGGCTGAACACCACAGTGGGGGGTTGGGGCTTGCACCGGCAGACGCCCGCCAGAGTAGGGGCGATGCCTCTGATAGGAGGGCTAAAACCGCAAACTTTAACTTTAACTTTTAAGGAAAGAATGAATTATGCTATGTATGCTCACAGAAAATGTAATCGCGGAAGTGCAGAGTGGTTTTAGGAGAGGTAGAGGTTGTATAGGTCAGATTTTTATAGTTAGGCAGTTATGTGAGAAATATTTAGCAAAGGGTAAGGATGTGTATTTTGCATTTTTGGATCTGGAGAAAGCATATGATAGAGTTGATAGAGAGGCAATGTGGAATATTTTGAGATTATATTGAATTAATGGTAAATTGTTGCATGCAGTGAAGAATTTGTATGAAGGGAGTAGAGCTTGTGTTAGGGTAGGGAATGAAGTGAGTGAGTGGTTTCCAGTGAGTGTGGGACTGTTCAATTTGTATATTGATGGAGTTGTAAGAGAGGTGAATGAGCGAGTGCATCGTCGAGGTTTGAGAATGGTAGATGGGGATGATAACGAGTGGGAGCTGAATCAGTTGCTGTTTGCAGATGATACTGTGGTGGTGGCAGATTCAGAGGAAAAGCTGTGTCAGTTAGTGTCAGAATTTGGAAGGGTGTGTGAGAGAAGGAAGTTGCGAGTGAATGTGGGAAAGATTAAGGTTATGAGGTGTACAAGAAATGAGGATGGTGCTGGATTGAATGTTATGTTGAATGGAGAGACACTTGAGGAAGTTAATCAGTTTAAGTATTTTGGCTCGATTATAGCTGCCAATGGTGGAGTGGAAGCTGATGTGTGTCACAGAATGAATGAAGGATGTAAAGTGTTGGGTGCATTGAAAGGAGTGATGAAGAATAGAGGGTTGGAAATGAATGTTAAGAAAGTTTTGTATGAGAAAGTAGTTGTGCCAGCTGTGATGTATGGAGCAGAGTTATGGGGTATGACAGTAAGTGAGAGACGGAAACTAAATGTGTTTGAGATGAAATGCCTGAGGAGTATGATTGGTGTATCTCGACTGGATAGGGTTAGGAATGAAGTGGTGAGAGCAAGAACGTGTGTGAGGAGAGAAATTGCAGGCAGAGTAGATATGAATGTTCTGAGATGGTTTGGCCATGTGGAGAGGATGGATGATGAAAGACTGCTGAAAAAGGTGATGAATGCGAGAGTTGATGGGAGAAATGCTAGAGGGAGGCCTAGGTTTGGATGGATGGATGGAGTAAGGAGAGCCCTGAATGATAGGAGGATGGATGTGAGGGATGCAAGCGAGCGTGCTAGGAATAGGAATGAGTGGCGAGCGTTTGTGACACAGCTCTAATGGACGTCTGCTGTTACCACGGGGCTGCATCTTACAGAGGTAGCCCTGTGGTAGGGGCAGTAGGAGGAGTTGGCAGTTGTGAAGCGACACAGGTTGTGGAAGAGCCGGGAGGATGGGCTGTGGCACTCCAGCAGTGCCATCTGAACGGTCGCTAGCTCCCTCGTCATTGCCCATAGAGTAAAGTAATCCCCTTATTGTTTTCTTTCTTTGATGTCGGCTACCCCCCAATTAAAGGGGGAAACAGCCAAGGTAGATAGATAGAATAGATAGATGCACAATATGTGAAAGCGAGAGGTATATGTACCAAAGTTGTTCGTACTGAGAAGTAAAGGTATGAAAACAATTTTGTTGTAAAACCTTAAGTAAATCATATAGGGTTTTATGAACATATAACTAGAAAGAAAATTTGTAACTTGGAGAAAGCAAATGGAGAACTAACTAATACAGACTCTGCAATTGCTGAGGTACTAAAAAATTTTATTGAATCAGTATGCACAAAGGAAAGAGACAATGTTCTGGTTCTACATCAGCGACTCCCTTTTCTACCAAGGGCTAGGACAGTTGCCTTCTTGTGAAGGACTTGTTTTGGCAGATGTAATTGTTACCCTGAGTGCATACTCTGGCTAACTTCAGAACGTGACGGGGTGCGAACCCTCGACCTGACGCCTCAGAGTCGCGGACGTTGAGCCACGGTGACTACTAAAGGAAAAAGACGATGAAGTGTTAATATTCAACGAATTTGCTAATAGTTACAGAATAACAAAACAGTAATGCATAGCGACCGTTCAGAAGCTTCCCTACTTATGAACAACCAAGTTACGAATATTCACAGTTACAAACAAAGAACTACCCATTATCTACTCATGTAATAATGTATGTATTACTGTACTGTAGTGTAATATTACATTATTATTACTGTAGTAAAATTCATTAATACTGTATACTTTAAGTGTACAAGAGCAAAAATGTTTGCAGATAGAGGTTCGTTCTCCCGTAACCTCCTCCTCTTCTACCGCTTAAGTTACATGCTCACCACCACCATGCACATCCCAGTGTATGCCTGTTGCCCACCGCATAATAGAGTGCATTAATTTTTTTACTGTACAGTAAATCTGTATATCTTTTATACTCTACACTATTTGCATGTTAATATAAATAACTAAAGGTCTTTCTGCTTTGTTATGTACTTATAAAATATGTTTTACTTATCTTATATCTTTGGCATAGTGTGTCTATGTACGGTTGTGAAATGTATCTATGCCCATTATCATTGTTTCTTATGGAAAATGACTCGTTACATTACACGATTTTCACATTACCTGTCACTTCTGAGAACCTATCTTTGATTATTCCAAGAAATAGGTATATATATATATATATATATATATATATATATATATATATATATATATATATATATATATATATATATATATATATATATATATATATATACACACAGTGTTGCCTCACTTATCACGGTAGTTCGGTTCCGGGACCCGGCGCGAACCCGGAAATCCGTGGAGTAGAGATCAGCCTATATGTACATAGATATTTTAATGTATTTTTACGTTTACACTGTATAAACCCTCACTTTACTGTTAAAAAAACACCCTTTCCATTATAAATAACAGCAAGCAACGTAATTTTTTTATGAAAGTGATAGGAAAACTTACCATGAATGAGGTGATGATGACTTGACAGTAATAGGTTCCATATTTTACAATAATTTTTACGTTTGCGTAAAATAGCGGCCGACATCCACAAACATTTTTCCTTCTTTCAACATATCTAAGAGTTTCACTTTATCTACAATGGTTAACATTTTCCTTTGCCGCTTAGACTCACTACAAGAAGCCTTAAAAGATGAAGGATGCTTGGGAGGCATTGCAAAGGTTAAAATATGCGAGTAAAATAATCACAAGCAAAACATATTAATAATAATAAGCACAACATGAATGGCGCACACGAGTGAGGTGAGACAGTGGAAGATGGTGGAAGCCTTTGTCCGAAACGCTGATTGCGATATCGTATTTTACATGTTGCAATACTGTTAGTATTTATGTTTTTTACTATTTTTTACTGTTATATTATTCTTAGGCTAAGAAATACGTTTTTTTTTATCAATAAAATCATGAAACTACTGGAAATATAAATATATATGCTACCTCACGTAGCTTCGACCCCAATACATTGTACGCTATCGGACACAAGCAAAACGTGAGTTAGACTGAACGAGTCTTTGTCCAAAACGCTGATAGCGGTATCGTATTTTACATGTTGCAATACTGTTAGTATTTATGTTTTTTACTATTTTTTACTGTTTTATTATTCTTAGGCTAATAAATACGTTTTTTTTATCAATAAAATCATGAAACTACTGGAAATATAAATATATATGCTAGCTCACGTAGCTGCGACCCCAATACATTGTACGCTATCGAACACTATTTCGTATGATGCAATACTGTGAGTTATACTGTACGTACGTATATTATTCAGTTATTAGTACAATGTATATTAATTTAATATTCATCTACTTATTTGATGATTGTACAAAATCTATTGTATTTATTCACTGTAATTTGGACCAAATATTCCTTTTGTAAAGATTTTACTGTACTTTTCAAAAGAGGTGGTCAATAAACATATCTGTCTATCTACATTTTTGTTTTTTACTATTTTTTACTGTTTTATTATTCGTAGGCTGGGAAATAATTTTTTTTTTATCAATTAGATAATGAAATATGTTTTTTTCAATTAAAAAAAATGAAATTACTGAGAATTTTTTTTTTTTAATATTTTAATATTTTTGCATATACCCATGAAATAAAATAATAATTTATCCCAAAATAAAAAGGCGATAGAGTGAGAAAGCGAACCAAGAAGCGCGAATAACTGGGGTAACACTGTGTGTATATATATATATATATATATATATATATATATATATATATATATATATATATATATATATATATATATATATATATATATATATGTAGTCGCCGTGGCTCAGTCGGTAGCGTCTCCGACTCTGAGGCGTCAGGTCGAGGGTTCGCGCCCCGTCACGGTCTGAGGTTAGCAAAGGCATGCACTCAGCGTAAGGATTACATCTGCCAAAACAAGTCCTTCGCAAGAAGGCAACCGTCCTAGCCCTTGGTTGATAAGGGAGTCCGTGACGTAAAACCGGAACATATATATATATATATATATATATATATATATATATATATATATATATATATATATATATATATATATATATATATATATATATATATATATATATATATACAGTGATCCTCCGCTGGATCGCGTTTCTTGGTTCACATTTTCACTGTACCACGGTTTTTCTTTTGGCAAATTATTATTTTATCTTTTGGGTATATGCAAATATATTAAAATATTAAAAAATAAAAATTCTCTGCAGTTTCATTTTTTTATTGAAAAAAACATATTTTATTATCTAATTGATAAAAAAAATGTATTTCTCAGCCTACGAATAATAAAACTAAAAAATAGTAAAAAACTTAAATTTTTATATACGTACGTACAGTATAACTCACAGTATTGCATCATGCGAAATAGTGTCCGATAGCGTACAATGTATTGGGGTCGCAGCTACGTGAGGTAGCATATATATTTATATTTCCAGTAGTTTCATGATTTTATTGATAAAAAAAGTATTTCTTAGCCTAAGAATAATAAAACAGTAAAAAATAGTAAAAAACATAAATACTAACAGTATTGCAACATGTAAATTACGATACCGCTATCAGCGTTTCGGACTAGATTCGTTCAGTCTAACTCACGTGTGCGCCGTTCACGTTGTGCTTATTAAACGTTTTGCTTGTGTCCGATAGCGTACAATGTATTGGGGTTGCAGCTACGTGAGCTAGCATATATATTTATATTTCCAGTAGTTTCATGATTTTATTGATAAAAAAACGTATTTCTTAGCTTAAGAATAATAAAACAGTAAAAAATAGTAAAAAACAAATACTAACAGTATTGCAATATGTAAAATAAGATACCGCTATCAGCGTTTCGGACAAAGGCTCATTCAGTCTAACTCACGCGTGCGCCGTTCACATTATGCTTATTAATACGTTTTGCTTGTGATTTTTTTACTCGCATATTTTAACCTTTGCAATGCCTCCCAAGCATCCTTCATCTTCTAAGGCTTCTTGTAGTAGTAAGCGGCAAATGAAAATGTTAAACATAACAGATAAGGTAAGTTTGCCTATCACGTACATATAAATTTACGTTGCATGCTGTTATTTATAAAGTAAAGGGTGGTTTTTTAACAGTGCAGGGAGGGTTTATGCAGTAAATGTAAAAATAATTGTAAAATACCTATGTACATGAGTATGTCATATAAATTTATGCTTGCATGCTGTTATTTATGAAGTAAAGGGTGGTTTGTTAACAGTACAGGGAGGGTTTATGCAGTTTATACGGTGTAAACGTAAAAATAAATTAAAATATCTATGTACATATAGGCTGATCCTACTCGCGACTTTCCTGTCTTGCACCGGGTCCCAGAACCGAACCCTCGCGATAATGGAAGGAACACTGTATATATATATATATATATATATATATATATATATATATATATATATATATATATATATATATATATATATATATATATATATATATATATATATATATATATATATATATACAGTGTTACCCCGGTTATTCGCGCTTCTTGGTTCGCGTTCTCACTCTATCGCGTTTTTTTTTTTTGATAAATTATTATTTTATGGGTATACGCAAAAATATTAAAATATTGAAAAAAAACATTTTCAGTATTTTTCATTTTTTTTTTAAATTTACGTTGCGTGCTGTTATTTATAATGTAAAGGGTGTTTTTTTAACTGCAGGGAAGGTTTATACAGTTCGTAAACGAAAAAATAATTGTAAATGAGTATGTGTGTCACGTCATCATCACCTTATTCATGGTAATTTTATCTATCACTTTCATAAAAATTTACGTTGCTTGCTGTTATTTATAATGTAAAGGGTGTGTTTATAACAGTGCAGGGAGGGTTTATGCAGTACGTAAATGAAAAAATAATTGTAAATGAGTATGTATGTCACGTCATTTTCACCTCATTCACCGTAATTTTATCTATCACTTTCATAAAAATTTACGTTGCTTGCTGTTATTTATAATGTAAAGGGTGTTTTTTTAGCAGTGCAGGGAGGGTTTATACAGTACGTAAACGAAAAAATAATTGTGATTACCTAATTGTGTTTACGGGAAAGAGCCCAAAGCTCGTATCTTCCCGTCTCCTCATCGGTTCCATTTTAGACTTAGTGATACTTATCATACCTGTCCTTAAAACTATGGATTGAGATAGCATTAACTACCTCCTCGCTTAGCCAATTCCAATTATCAACTACTCTTACACTGAAAAAGTATTTCCTTACATCCTGCGAAGAAGTTTTCTTACGAAGCTTCAAACTATGACCTCTAGTTCTAGAGCCAGCCATATCAAAATATCGATCCCTATCCACTCTATCATAACCATGAAGGAATTTAAAGACTGTCACCATATCCCCCCTCACTCTTCTAGCTTCGAGTGATGGTAAGTCTAATTCCCTCAGCCTCTCATCATAACTGAGATTGCGTATTTCTGGCACCAGTTTCGTGGCATGTCTTTGAACTTTTTCAAGCTTAGCTATGTGCTTTTTCAAGTGCGGATTCCAAAAGGGAGCTGCATATTCGAGTTTTTGGCCTCACATAGGTTACATAAATATTTCTGAACATTTCCTTGTCCATGTGCCTGAAGGCTACCCTTACATTTGATAAGAATGCATATGCTGCCCTTACTATGCCATTTATATGTATTTCTGGAGACAAATCTGCCAGTATGTTTACTCCTAGATCTCTCTCATTTTCTGTCTCTTGAAGTTGTACTCCAGCCACCGAGTAGTCAAGCTTGGGCCTTCTTGCACTTGTACCCATTCTCATTACCTTACATTTTGAAGTATTGAATTTCATTAGCCACTTTTCTGACCACTCATGCAGATTATTTAGATCCTCCTGAAGTTCTCTACCATTGTTCTCGTTTTTTACTTTCTTCACAATCTTTCCATCATCTGCAAACATATTCATGAATGAATTTACAGACTCTGGTAGGTCATTTACATATACAAGGAACAAAAGTGGCCCTAAAACTGAACCCTGTGGAACTCCACTACTAACTCTTCTCCATTCAGACACTGAGTGTCTTACTCTAACCCTCTGTTCCCTTCCTTCTAAGTAAGTTTTTATCCATTCCAAAACATTTCCACCTATTCTAGCCATTGATTGCAGCTTCCTAATAAGTCTCCCATGTGGAACAGTGTCAAATGCTTTCTGGAAGTCTAGGAATATGCAATCTGCCCAGCCCTCTCTTTCCTGTAAGATTTGGCTTACCTCATCATAAAATTCTAATAAGTTTGTTACTGTTGATCTACCTTCTCTGAAGCCATGTTGCCTCACTGACAAAAAGTTGAAGGATTCCAAGTGAAGAGAGATATGTTTCCTTAGTAGTTTCTCCATAACTTTGCAAACTATGCTGGTCAAGGAAACAGGTCTATAGTTCAGAGCCGTATCCCTCCTTCCCTTTTTGAAGATAGGTATCACATTTGCTTGTTTCCAGCATCTTGGAATCTCCCCCGACTCCAGTGACTCCTTAAATATGATACTTAGTGCCAGTGATATTGTGTTTGCACATTTTTTAAGCACATGAGGGGATATGTCATCGGGACCTGTAGCTTTATGAACATCTAAATCCATCAGCGCTTTGCATACCTCTGTGGCTGTAAGGTTGATGTTCTCTAATACCGGCCCTTGAGCTTCTATCTCTGCAATCTGAGGGGGTGGGGTATTTTCTACTGTAAATACTGACTGAAACTCCTTGTTCAATTCTTTGCAGATCTCTTCATCCGTCTCAGTGATGCTTCCATCCGCTCTCTTTAGCCTTAAAACCTGTGTTTTTACCTTCAGTTTTCCTCTGATAAAGCTGTGGAAAAGCTTGGGATTTTCCTTAGCCTTCCTGGTGATGTCCCTCTCATAATCTCTCTCTGCCTCTCTCCTTTTACTTAGGTAGTCATTTCTTGCTCTTTTGTAGGTTTGCCAGGCATTTATGTTTTTTCTCCTCCTATACCTTTTCCAGCATTTGTCTCTCCACTCCTTAGCTCTTTTACACCCATTATCGAACCATTTCTCTCTGGCATGAATTACACCTACTTTGGTGACAGGTATGCAGCAATCTACTATCTTCCCATATTTCTCACAAAAGATGTCATACATTTCTTGTACAGATTTGTTGTAAAATAAGGTTCTCCAGTCAATAACTGCAAAAAGCTCATTCATTTTGATGTAATCTCCTTTCGGATAGTTCCTCCTCATGTCCCCAGTGCCTCTACTCTCAGGAAGAATATCTTCAATGATATACTCCATCAACAATACACAGTGGTCACTCTTTCCAATTGGTGGTTCATACTCAATTTTTTCAATATCCAACACATTATCTGTGAACACTAGATCAAGTAGTGATGGCTCATCCCCACCCCTGGCCCTTGTTGGTTCCATTACATGTTGGTGTAGGAAATTCCCTTGTACGCAATCTAGGAATCTTGCCCCGAATGAGTCCTCACCACTGTGTGGGTCAAGATTTATCCAATCTATCTCTTTATGATTAAAGTCTCCCATAATCAAAATCCTACATTTTTTTTCCCGTGCCATGTTAACAACTGAGTTTATGACTTCAATAGTACCTATATGACTTTCCTCATAAACTTCAAGCCTATTTTGGTTCCTTGGTGGGTTGTATACAACACTTATTATAATGCTCTCTGACCCAGTATTTATGCGAGCAACAAGAAATTCCTTGAACTCACTTTCTATAGCCAAGTTTATTTCTTCGACTTGAATCCTTTCACTTATGAGCAGTGCTATCCCTCCACCAGTCCTCTCAGATCTTTCAACCCTTAGTATTCTGAAACCCTTAGGAAAAACTGTGACACTGTTTATGTCCTCACTCAACTTAGTCTCTGTAATTGCTACTATATCTGCCTTACTGTTGTGAATCCTATCTTTTAATTCTACTGCCTTACCAGCTAATCCATCAGCATTTGTGTATAACAATCTTAATGAGGCCCCATCCCCTGATCTTCTGTCATTATCTTCTTTATCTCCCCTTTGTCTGGAAGAACTCTGTAATGAAAATTTTTCTTCTCTTCTTCATTTCTTTCATCATTTAACCTTCTTGCCTCTTGCAACAAGTTTTTGATCTTTCCCATCTCTTCCTGTGTTCTGTATTGTCTAATGAACACTTCTTTGAATTCTTGAAGGTCTTTTAGACTTTTTTTTCTCAACAATATTTCCCTACATGTTTCCCCTCTCTCAAAGGTTACTTTTGTTGGTCTCGGCTTTCCTTCCCTCGAATATTTACCTAGTTGGTGTATGTTTACAATATCCTCGGGACCACATACTACTCCAAGCTTTCTTATCAGGTCTACAACCCTAGCTTTATTTTCTTCAAGTCTCCCCTGCCATGTTGGTTCCTGGGACTCGCTTATGCCTGAGATTACCACTGTCTTCTCCTTATCAAGTGCCTGTCTGATGAGTGGGTTTGCCCTTTCCTTCACAACGTCTTTCATTTTTTCGATTACTGTCTCTTTATAGTCAACTGTTTGTATGTTTTCCAGTGCCACCACCTTTACAGCCTCTTTTACTGCCACATTCCCCTTTAGTGCATCAGCAAAGGAAGTTTTTATGGCATCATTTTCCATATTCAGCTCCTGGAACTCTTTTCTGAACTGCTCAATGTTTTCCTTAATGAGTATGTATGTCACGTCATTATCACCTCATTCACCGTAAATTTATCTATCACTTTCATAAAAATTTACGTTGCTTGCTGTTATTTATAATGTAAAGGGTGTTTCTTTAACAGTGCAGGGAGGGTTTATACAGTACGTAAACGAAAAAATAATTGTAAATGAGTATGTATGTCACGTTATTGTCACCTCATTCACCGTAATTTTATCTATCACTTTCATAAAATTTACGTTGCTTGCTGTTATTTATAATGTAAAGGGTGTTTCCTTAACAGTGGAGGGAGGGTTTATACAGTACGTAAACAAAAAAATAATTGTAAATGAGTATGTATGTCACGTCATTATCACCTCATTCACCGTAATTTTATCTATCATTTTCATAAAAATTTACGTTGCTTGGTGTTATTTATAATGTAAAGGGTGTTTTTTTAACAGTGCAGGGAGGGTTTATACAGTACGTAAACGAAAAAATAATTGTAACTGATATGTATGTGACGTCATAATCACCTCATTCACCGTAATTTTATCTATCACTTTCATAAAAATTTACGTTGCTTGCTGTTATTTATAATGAAAAGAGTGTTTTTTTAACAGTGCAGGGAGGGTTTATACAGTACGTAAACGAAAAAATAATTGTAATTGAGTATGTATGTCATGTCATTATCACCTCATTCACCGTAATTTTATCTATCACTTTCATAAAAATTTACGTTGCTTGCTGTTATTTATAATGTAAAGGGTGTTTTTTCAACAGTGCAGGGAGGGTTTATACAGTACGTAAACGAAAAAATAATTGTAAATGAGTATGTATGTCACGTCATCATCACATTCACGGTAAGTTTTCCTATCACTTTCATAAAAATTTACGTTGCTTGCTGTTATATATAATGTTAAGGGTGTTTTTTTTAACAGTGCAGGCAGGGTTTATACAGTACGTAAACGAAAAAATAATTGTAAATGAGTATGTATGTCACGTCATTATCACCTCATTCACTGTAATTTTATCTATCACTTTCATAAAAATTTGCGTTGCTTGCTGTTATTTATAATGTAAAGGGTGTTTCTTTAACAGTGCAGGGAGGGTTTATACAGTGTAAGCGTAAAAATATATTAAAATATCTATATACATATAGGCGGATCCTACTTCGCGGATTTCCTGGTTCGCGGCGGGTCCCGGAACCGAACTACCGCGATAGGTGAGGCAACACGGTATATATATATATATATACCGTATATTTCGGTGTATAAGTCGGCCTACAGATAAGTCGACCCAAAAATGAGAGTAATTTTTTATGATTTTTGCTAATATCTGAGGTATAGGTCGACCTCTAAAATACAGAACTCGCCTACCGTAAATTATCGGCTAGCCTAAGCAGCAGTGTAAAAGTTGAAATATGAAACTCGCCTAAGTTATAGGCTAGCCTAAGCAGCAGTGTAAAAGTTACCATATATAAAACACCGGGCATTAATTAAAGACTACCGGTATGTTATTACAAACGTTGTTCTACTTACAATATGAAATAATATATAAGGTAGTATTAATATAAATCTCTATAAAAATGACGAAATAGATTATAATAATAATAATAATAATAATAATAATAATAATAATAACAACAATAATAATAGAAGAAGAAGAAGAAGAAGAAGAAGAAGAAGAAGATGATAACAATAATAATAAATACACAAGTTAAACAATAAACAAATCAAATAAAAAAATCAACAACAACGAATTATTCTCTTGCAAGACCAAAACCATCCACACAAGAAAAATAAAATCTTTTTCCAGCACGAAAGAATAAGAAATTACTAACACAATTTCTCTCTCTCTTACGATGAAACTGTAAATGACGATTTATTTGATGAACTTTTTGCATCAGATGATGATGATTGTAGCAATTTTGAAGGTTTTTAAATGAATAAAACATATTGCATACTTTTTATTGTAATTTATTTTAGTGAGAAATAAAGATCTGATGTTATCCTAGATGTTGTTATTTAATATTTCTGTGGTCAAAAAAGGGTTGGTGTGAACGCACTTATACCGTAAATTGTTTTGTTTCGTCTATATATATATATATATATATATATATATATATATATATATATATATATATATATATATATATATATATATATATATATATATATATATATATATATATATATATATATATACACAGTGATCCCCCCATTATTGCTGTAGTTCGGTTCCTGGACCCGGCGCGAGACAGGAAAACCGCGAAGTAAGATCAGCCTATATGTACATAGATATTTGAATTTATTTTTATGGTTTACACTGTATAAACCCTCCCTGTACTGTTAACAAACCACCCTTTACTTCATAAATAACAGCATGCAACGTAAATTTATATGACAGTGATAGATAAAATTACGGTGAATGAAGTAGTAATTACATGACATACTCATGTACATAGGTATTTACAATAATAATTTGCCCCCCCAAAAAACCGCGATACAGTGAAAACGTGAACCAAGAAACGCGATACAGCGGGGATCACTGTATATATATAACACTGAACTGTTAACATGCAGTCTAAAATAAAAAGAAAAGCCCATTAAATAAAACAACAAAATTATTTATATAAAAAGTACTTATAAATTTTGTGTGTAGATAACCAGTTTAGGTCACGAAATTAATAAGTACTTTTTATATATATAATTTCGTTGTTTTATTTAATGGGCTATAATTATAATAATAATAGTAATAATAATAATAATAATAATAATAATCTCCATAATCATCATCAAAGGAAAATTATTGTTAAAAATAATAATAATATTAATAATATCTAAGGAGAATTTTTGGAATAGACATCATGAAAGTAATGCAGAGGTATATTAAAACCCAGCAGAGAGCTGGTTATTCATTACACATCTTATATAATTCCTTCACATCTGACAGGTCATTACACTCTCCATCTCTGTTTCTCTTTACAGCCTGATAAAGGCTGTTTTATTTTATCATTATTGGGCCATCCTGGTGTCATAATCATCTTTAAAAAAAAAAAAATTTTTTTTTTTAAGATGTTCCTACTTAGCCGAAATTCACCTATTGCGGCCGGTCCCGGAACCGAACGCCCGTGATAAACGAGGGATTACTGTATATATATATATATATATATATATATATATATATATATATATATATATATATATATATATATATATATATATATATATATATAGTGTTAACCCGGTTATTCCCGCTTCTTGGTTCGCGTTCTCACTCTATCTCGTTTTTTTATTTGGATAAATTATTATTTTATTTTATGGGTATAAGCAAAAATATTAAAATATTGAAAAAAAAAATTTCAGTATTTTCATTTTTTTTTTGAAATATGCGTTGCGTGCTGTTATTTATAATGTAAAGGGTGTTTTTTTAACAGTGCAGGGAGGGTTTATACAGTTCGTAAACGAAATAATAATTGTAAATGAGTATGTGTGCCACGTCATCATCACCTCATTCATGGTAATTTTATCTATCACTTTCATAAAAATTTACGTTGCTTGCTGTTAATTATAATGTAAAGGGTGTTTTTTTAACAGTGCAGGGAGGGTTTATACAGTACGTAAACAAAAAAATAATTGTAAATGAGTATGTATGTCACGTCATTATCACCTCTTTCACCGTAAATTTATCTATCACTTTCATAAAAATTTACTTGCTTGCTGTTATTTATAATGTAAAGGGTGTTTCTTTAACAGTGCAGGGAGGGTTTATACAGTACGTAAACGAAAAAATAATTGTAAATGAGTATGTATGTCACGTCATTATCACCTCATTCACCGTAATTTTATCTATCACTTTCATAAAAATTAACATTGCTTGCTGTTATTTATAATGTATAGGGTGTTTCTTTAACTGTGCAGGGAGGGTTTATACAGTACGTAAACGAAAAAATAATTGTTAATGAGTATGTATGTCACGTCATTATCACCTCATTCACCGTAATTTTATCTATCACTTTCATAAAAATTTACGTTGCTTGCTGTTATTTATAATGTATAGGGTGTTTTTTTAACAGTGCAGGGAGGGTTTATACAGTACTTAAACGAAAAAATAATTGTAAATGAGTATGTATGTCACGTCATTATCACCTTATTCACCGTAATTTTATCTATCACTTTCATAAAAATTTACGTTGCTTGCTGTTGTTTATAATGTAAAGGGTGTTTTTTTTAACAGTGCAGGGAGGGTTTATACAGTACGTAAACGAAAAAATAATTGTAAATGAGTATGTATGTCACGTCATTATCACCTCATTCACCGTAATTTTATCTATCACTTTCATAAAAATTTACGTTGTTTGCTGGTATTTATAATGAAAAGGGTGTTTTTTTAACAATGCAGGGAGGGTTTATACGGTACGTAAACGAAAAAAGAATTGTAAATGAGTATGTATGTTACGTCATTATCACCTCATTCACCGTAATTTTATCTATCACTTTCATAAAAATTTATGTTGCTTGCTGTTATTTATAATGTAAAGGGTGTTTCTTTAACAGTGCAGGGAGGGTTTATACAGTACGTAAACGAAAAAATAATTGTAAATGAGTATGTATGTCACGTCATTATCACCTCATTCACTGTAATTTTATCTATCACTTTCATAAAAATTTACGTTGCTTGCTGTTATTTATAATGTAAAGGGTGTTTTTTCAACAGTGCAGGGAGGGTTTATACAGTACGTAAACGAAAAAATAATTGTAAATGTGTATGTATGTCACGTCATCATCACATTCACGGTAAGTTTTCCTATCACTTTCATAAAAATTTTCGTTGCTTGCTGTTATTTGTAATGTAAAGGGTGTTTTTTTAACAGTGCAGGGAGGGTTTATATAGTGTAAACGTAAAAATATATTTAAATATCTATATACATATATGCGGATCCTACTTCGCGGATTTCCTGGGTCGCGGCGGGTCCCGGAACCGAACTACCGTGATAAGTGAGGCAGCACTGTATATATATATATATATATATATATATATATATATATATATATATATATATATATATATATATATATATATATATATATATATATATATATATATATATATATATATACAGTGATCCCCCATTATCGCAGTAGTTCGGTTCCGGGACCCGGCGCGAGACAGGAAAACCGCGAAGTAAGATCAGCCTATATGTACATAGATATTTTAATTTATTTTTCTGGTTTACACTGTATAAACCCTCCCTGTACTGTTAACAAACCACCCTTTACTTCATAAATAACAGCATGCAACGTAAATTTATATGACAGTGATAGATAACTTTACGGTGAATGAAGTAGTAATTACATGACATACTCATGTATATAGGTATTTACAATAATAATTTGCCCCCCCCCAAAAAAAACCGCGATACAGTGAAAACGTGAACCAAGAAACGCGGTACAACGGTTATCACTGTATGTATATAACACTGAACTGTTAACATGCAGTCTAAAATAAAAAGAAAAGCCCATTAAATAAAACAACAAAATTATTTATATAAAAAGTACTTATTAATTTCGTGAGTAGATGACCAGTTTAGGTCACGAAATTAATAAGTACTTTTTATATATATAATTTCGTTGTTTTATTTAATGGGCTATAATAATAATAGTAATAATAATAATAATAATAATAATAATAATAATAATAATAATAATAATCTCCACAATCATCATCAAGGGAAAATTATTGTTAAAAATAATAATAATATCTAAGGAATACGTTTTTTTATCAATAAAATCATGAAACTACTGGAAATATAAATATATATGCCAGCTTACGTAGCTGCGACCCCAATACATTGTATGCTATCGAACACTATTTCGCATGATGCAATACTGTGGGTTATACTGTACGTACGTATATCATTTAGTTATTAGTACAATGTATATTAATTTAAAATTCATATACTTATATGATGATTATACAAAATCTATTGTATTTATTCATTGTAATTTGGACCAAAAATTCCTTTTGTAAAGATTATACTGTGCTTTTCAAAATAGGTGGTCAATAAACGTATCTATCTATCTATCTAAATTTATGTTTTTTACTATTTTTTACTATTTTATTATTTGTAGGCTGGGAAATAAATTTTTTTTATCAATTAGATAATGAAATATGTTGTTTTCATTTAAAAGAAATAAAGAAATGAAAATACTGAGAATTTTTTTTTTTAATATTTTAATATTTTTGCATATACCCATAAAATAAAATAATAATTTATCCAAAAAAATCCGTGATACAGTAAGAACCCGAACCAAGAAACGTGAATAACCGGGGGAACACTGTATATATGTATATATATATATATATATATATATATATATATATATATATATATATATATATATATATATATATATATATATATATATATATATATATATATATATATATATATATATATACAGTGGCCCTTCTGTGGATCGCGTTTCTTGGCTCGCGTTTTCACTGTACCACGGTTTTTTTTGACAAATTATTTTTTTTGGGGGTATATGCAATAATATTAAAATATTAAAAAAATTTAAATTCAGTATTTTCATTTTTTTTTTATTGAAAAAACATATTTCATTATCTAATTGATAAAAAAAAATTATTTCACAGCCTATGAATAATAAAACAGTAAAAAATAGTAAAAAACATAAATATAGATATACGTATGTACAGTATAACTCACAGTATTGCATCTTGTGAAATAGTGTCCGATAGCGTACAATATATTGGGGTCGCAGCTATGTGATCTAGCATATATATTTATATTTCCAGTAGTTTCATGACTGTATTGGTAAAAAAAACGTATTTCTTAGCCTAAGAATAATAATACAGTAAAAAATAGTAAAAAACATAAATACTAACAGTATTGAAACATGTAAAATACGATACCGCTATCAGCGTTTCGGACAAAGGCTCGTTCAGTCTAACTCACGTGTGCGCCGTTCATGTTGTGCTTATTAATACAATTTGCTTGTGATTTTTTTACTCGCATATTTTAACCTTTGCAATGCCTCCCAAGCATCCTTCATCTTCTAACGCTTCTTGTAGTGAGCCTAAGCGGCAAAGGGAAATGTTAACCATAACAGATAAGGTAAGTTTACCTATCACGTACATATAAATTTACATCGCATACTGTTATTTATAAAGTAAAGGGTGGTGTTTTAACAGTGGAGGGAGGGTTTATACAGTAAACGTAAAAATAATTGTAAAATACCTATGTACATGAGTATGTCATATAAATTTATGCTTGCTTGCTGTTATTTATGAAGGAAAGGGTGGTTTGTTAACAGTACAGGGAGGGTTTATACAGTTTATACGGTGTAAACTTAAAAATATATTAAAATATCTATGTACATATACGCTGATTATACTTCGCTATTTTCCTGTCTCGCGCCGGGTCCCGGAACCGAACCCTCGCGATAATGGAAGGAACACTGTATATATATATATATATATATATATATATATATATATATATATATATATATATATATATATATATATATATATATATATATATACAGTGTTGCCTCACTTATCGCAGTAGTTCGGTTCCGGGACCCGGCGCGAACCAGGAAATCCGCGAAGTAGGATCAGCCTATATGTACATAGATATTTTAATATATTTTTACGTTTTCACTGTATAAACTGTCCCTGTACTGTTGACATACCACCCTTTACTTCATAGATAACAGCATGCAAGCATAAATTTATATGAAAGTGATAGAAAAACTTACCGTGAATGTGATGATGACTTGACATACATACTCATTTACAATTATATTTTTGTTTACGTACTGTATAAACCCTCCCTGTACTGTTAAAAAAACACCCTTAACATTATAGATAACAGCAAGCAACGTAAATTTTTATGAAAGTGATAGGAAAACTTACCGTGAATGTGATGATGACGTGACACACATACTCATTTACTATTATTTTTTCGTTTACGTACTGTACAAACCCTTACTGCACTGTTAAAAAAACACCCTTTACATTATAAATAACAGCAAGCAACGTAAATTTTTATGAAAGTGATAGATAAAATTACGGTGAATGAGGTGATGATGACGTGATACACATTCTCATTTACAATTATTTTTTCATTTACGAACTGTATAAACCCTCCCTGCACTGTTAAAAAAACACACCCTTTACATTATAAATAACAGCACGCAACGTAAATTTTTATGAAAGTGATAGATAAAATTACGGTGAATGAGGTGATGATGACGTGATACACATACTCGTTTACAATTATTTTTTCGTTTACGAACTGTATAAGCCCTCCCTGCAGTGTTAAAAAAAAACACCCTTTACATTATAAATAACAGCACGCAACGTAAATTTTTATGAAAGTGATAGATAAAATTACGGTGAATGAGGTGATGATGACGTGACACACATACTCATTTACAATTATTTTTTCGTTTACGAACTGTATAAACCCTCCCTGAACTGTTAAAAAAACACCCTTTACATTATAAATAACAGAAAGCAACATAAATTTTTATGAAAATGATAGTTAAAATTACGGTGAATGAGGTGATGATGACGTGACACACATACTCATTTACAATTATTTTTTCGTTTACGAACTGTATAAACCCTCCCTGAACTGTTAAAAAAAACACCCTTTACATTATAAATAACAGCAAGCAACGTAAATTTTTATGAAAGTGATAGATAAAATTACGGTGAATGAGGTGATGATGACGTGACATACATACTCATTTACAATTATTTTTTCGTTTACAAACTGTATAAACCCTCCCTGCACTGTTAAAAAAAACACCCTTTACATTATAAATAACAGCAAGCAACGTAAATGTTTATGATAGTGATAGATAAAATTACGGTGAATGAGGTGATGATGACGTGACACACATACTCTTTTACAATTATTTTTTCATTTACGAACTGTATAAACCCTCCCTGCACTGTTAAAAAAACACCCTTTACATTATAAATAATAGCACGCAATGTAAATTTTTATGAAAGTGATAGATAAAATTACGATGAATGAGGTGATGATGACGTGACACACATACTAATTTACAATTATTTTTTTGTTTACAAACTGTATAAACCCTCCCTGCAATGTTAAAAAAACATCCTTTACATTATAAATAACAGCAAGCAACGTAAATTTACATTTCCAATAAAAAAATGGAAATACTGAAAATTTTCTTTTCAATATTTTAATATTTTTGCGTATACCCATAAAATAAAATTATAATTTATCCAAAAAAAAACGTGATAGAGTGAGAACGCGAACCAAGAAACGCGAGTAACCAGGGTAACATATACAGTGATCCTTCGTTTATCGCGAAGGTTCGGTTTCTGGACCCGGCGCGGTAGAGGTATTTTCACGAAGTAGGATCACCCTATATGTACATAGATATTTTAATTTATTTTTACGTTTACACTGTATAAACTGTATAAACCCTCCCTATACTTTTAACAAATCTCCCTTTACTTCATAAATAACAGCATGCAAGCATAAATTTATATGAAAGTGATAGATAAACTTACTGTGAATGAGGTGGTAATGACATGACATACTCACGTACATAGGTATTT
>JAXCGZ010022785.1:0-95000 GCA_037179515.1 Halocaridina rubra | reverse complement strand
ACCTGTCAAGTGGCTTGCCAACAATGCTGCAGGAGTCTCCATCCCAGTGGTGAGGACCCTCTACATCCTACTACTTCGGTCAGTGGTTGACTATCTGTCTCCTGCCTTGTGTCAACTTCCTAAACCAGCTCTCGAGCCACTTGAAAAGTTCCAGAATCGAGTCATGCGATTTATCTTGGGATGTTCTCTCTCTACCCGTATTGTGAGTATGCAGTTGGAGCTCAACTTACCCCCTCTTGTGGAGAGGATTTATGCCAATGTGTCCTATTTTACTGTTAAGTGTCTTCACTACCCCTTTCTTGCTCCGTACTTCTCTGCTGTCATGAGGACGTCCCTTGATCCAGATGCACCCAGGCTCCCACTTCGAGCAGGAGGTCATAACCTTATCAGGGTGGTGAGTGACATTCTCCGTGGCCTTGACATCGACCTGCCAGTGCAGGCGGCTGTCCCAGATTTACCACCCTGGCGTGTCCCCCTCCCCGCTGTCACATATACACCGACCTCGAAGGATGTCTATCCCCCCTTGCAGAGACAGTTAGCTCTGGAGGCTATCGCTGATGTATCCACGTCTGTCCCTGCAGCACACCACGTCTATGTTGATGGTTCTGTGCAAGCAGATGGGAGGGCGGCATGTGCTGTGTTTTTCCCCACCATGGAGCCGCCTGTGCCGGCTGATTCATGGATTGGCCGTAGACTACCCACCTCGTCGAGCTCCACCTACTGTGAACTGAATGCCATCTTGGATGCCGTGACTCTCCTTGTTCGACGACGAGTGAATGGGGTAATAATTTGTGACTCCCAATCGGCCCTACAAGCCCTATCCTTGCCAAGACCTATCTGTGGCCGTGCTGTGGGAGATATACTATGTCGCCTCGCAGCCGCTCGGGATGCTTCTCTTGTTGTGTCATTTGTATGGACTCCATCCCACATTGGGCTGACTGGCAACGACACAGCGGATCGTCTTGCCAAGGCGGCCTGTATGCTGGATGGGCATGCTGTGGACGCTGAGCCCTCCCTCCGATGCCTACGTAACATCATCTACTCAGCTGGGTTTGCCATGACGGTCCAGCGCAGGGACACGGAGAGGGCCAACAGTGTGTCCATACAGCACCATGATCACTTCCTTCACAGTCGCTACAAGTATCGCAGACGCGGGTTAATGGTGCGGAAAAACAATGTAGTTAGTGCTCGGCTCAGAATGGGGTATCGGCCTTTATGGCAGGTCTCCCAGACTCTAGATATGCCACAGTACACCTCCTGTACATTATGTGACCGAACTAATGCTAACACTCTTGACCACTATTGTCTTCAGTGCCCCACAGTGAGAGATGTTTTACCACGAGGTCAGAACTTAATACAGATCTGCTCATTTTTACTTAATGATGACGACCTTGATGTTATTCTTGCTCGTTTTCCTCACTTTGGTGGCCATTAATTATATTAAATTATACATATATTTTCTGTATGTTGCTATATAATTCTGTTTGTGCATTCTGCGTTTCTCTGAGCTTTACTTTTGCATATAATGTACTCTGTGCTGCCATTCTGTGAGTTGTATGTCAGTATGCAGCAATGTTTTATCAATATGTACACCTCCCTGTAAACCATGTTCAATTCTTGGTTTTATATCCATTTGAAGCATTATTTGTATGAACTCATGTAATGTCTGACGCCTTGGTGCAATAAATTAATAAAATAATAATAATCTCTCTCTCTCTCTCTCTCTCTCTCTCTCTCTCTCTCCTCTCTCTCTCTCTCTCTCTCTCTCTCTCTCTCTCTCTCTCTCTCTCTCTCTCTCTCTCTCTCTCTCTCTCACCTTCTATTCTACCCAACCCTCCACACTCTCTTTGTCCCAGCCAACTAGGGAGGGGCACTTTACACAGCTACTAAAGGTAAATAAACCAACAGATGTACAAACAATGATGATCCCTTAATAATAATAATAATGATGATGATGATAATAATCTCCACAGTTATCATCAAAGGAAAATTATTGTTGCCAATAATAATAATAATAAAAATAATAATAATAATAATAATAATAATAATAATAATAATAATAATAAGAATAAGATCTAAGCAGAATTATTGGCATAGACATCATGAAAGTAATGCAGAGGTATATTAAAACCCAGCAGAGAGCTGGATATTCATTACATATCTTTTATAATCCCTTCACATCTGACAGTTCATTACACTCTCCATCTCTGTTTCTCTTTACAACCTCATAAAGTCTGTTTTATTTTATCATTTTTTGGCCCATCCTGGTGTCACATTAATTTAAAAAAAAAAAACCGCGTTACAGTGAGAACGCGACCCAAGAAGCGCGAATAACCGGGGGAACACTGTATATATATATATATATATATATATATATATATATATATATATATATATATATATATATATATATATATATATATATATATATATATATATATATACAGTGTTCCTTCCATTATCGCGAGGGTTCGGTTTCGGGACCCGGCGAGAGACAGGAAAATCGCGGAGTAGGATCAGCCTATATGTACATAGATATTTTAATTCATTTTTACGTTTACAACGTATAAACTGTATAAACCCTCCCTGTACTGTTAACAAACCACCCTTTACTTCATAAATAACAGTATGCAAGCGTAAATTTATATGACATACTCATATACATAGGTATTTTACAATTATTTTTATGTTTACTGTATAAACCCTCCCTGCACTGTTAAAAAACCACCCTTTACTATATAAATAACAGCATGCAACGTAAATTTATATGTACGTGATAGGTAAACTTACCTTATCTGTTATGGTTAACATTTTCCTTTGCCACTTAGGACAAGAAGCCTTAGAAGATGAAGGATGCTAGGGAGGCATAGCAAAGGTTAAAATATGCGAGTAAAATAATCACAAGCAAAACGTATTAATAAGCACAACATTAACGGCGCACACGTGAGTTAGACTGAACGAGCCTTTGTCCGAAACGCTGATAGCGGTATTGTATTTTGCTTGTTGCAATACTGTTAGTATTTATGTTTTTTACTATTTTTTACTGTTTTATAATTCTTAGGCTAAGAAATACGTTTTTTTTATCAATAAAATCATGAAACTACTGGAAATATAAATATATATGCTAGCTCACGTAGCTGCGACCCCAATGCATTGTACGCTATCGGACACTATTTCGCATGATGCAATACTGTGAGTTATACTGTACGTACGTATATCTAAATTTATGTTTTTTACAATTTTTACTGTTTTATTATTCGTAGGCTGGGAAATAATTTTTTTTTAATCAATTAGATAATGAAATATGTTTTTTTCAATAAAAAAATGAAAATACTGAGAATTTTTATTTTTTTAATATTTTAATATTTTTGCATACACCCCCCAAAAAATAATTTGCCAAAAAAAAAACCGTGGTACAGTAAAAACGCGAGTCAAGAAACGCGATCCAGCAAATTATCACTGTATATATATATATATATATATATATATATTATATATATATATATATATATATATATATATATATATATATATATATATATATACACAGTGTTGCCTCACTTATCGCAGTAGTTTGGTTCCGGGACCCGGCGCGAACCCGGGAATCCGTGGTGTAGAGATCAGCCTATATGTACATAGATATTTTAATGTATATTTACGTTTACACTGTATAAACCCTCCCTGTACTGTTAAAAAAACACCCTTTACATTATAAATAACAGCAAGCAACGTAATTTTTTTAAGAAAGTGATAGGAAAACTTACCATGAATGAGGTGATGATGACTTGACAGTAATAGGATCCATATTTTACAATAATTTTTACGTTTATGTAAAATAGCGGCCGACATCCACAAACTTTTTTCCTTCTTTCAATATATCTAAGAGTTTCACTTTATCTACAATGGTTAACATTTTCCTTTGCCGCTTAGGCTCACTACAAGAAGCCTTAGAAGATGAAGGATGCTTGGGAGGCATTGCAAAGGTTAAAATATGCAAGTAAAAAAATCACAAGCAAAACATATTAATAATAATAAGCACAACATGAATGGCGCACATGAGTGAGGCGAGACAATGGAAGATGGTGGAAGCCTTTGTCCGAATCGCTGGTAGCGGTATTGTATTTTACATGTTGCAATTCTGTTTGTATTTATGTTTTTTACTATTTTTTACTGTTATATTATTCTTAGGCTAAGAAATACGTTTTTTTTATCAATAAAATCATGAAACTACTGGAAATATAAATATATATGCTAGCTCACATAGCTTCGACCCCAATACATTGTACGCTATCGAACACAAGCAAAACGTGAGTTAGACTGAACGAGTCTTTCTCCAAAACGCTGATAGCGGTATCGTATTTTACATGTTGCAATACTGTTAGTATTTATGTTTTTTACTATTTTTTACTGTTTTATTATTCTTAGGTTAATAAATACATTTTTTTTTATCAATAAAATCATGAAACTACTGGAAATATAAATATATATATGCTAGCTCACGTAGCTGCGACCCCAATACATTGGACGCTATCGAATACTATTTCATATGATGCAATACTGTGAGTTATACTGTACGTACGTATATCATTCAGTTATTAGTACAATGTATATTAATTTAAAATTCATCTACTTATTTGATGATTGTACAAAATCTATTGTATTTATTCACTGTAATTTGGACCAAATATTCCTATTGTAAAGATTATACTGTACTTTTCAAAAGAGGTGGTCAATAAACGTATCTGTCTATCTATCTACATTTATGTTTTTTACTATCTTTTACTGTTTTATTATTCGTAGGCTGGGAAATAATTTTTTTTTAACAATTAGATAATGAAATATGTTTTTTCAATAAAAAAAATTAAAATACTGAGAATTTTTTTTTTTAATATTTTAATATTTTTGCATATACCCATGAAATAAAATAATAATTTATCCAAAAAAAAAAAACGCGATAGAGTGAGAAAGCGAACCAGGAAGCGCGAATAACTGGTGTAACACTGTGTATATATATATATATATATATATATATATATATATATATATATATTATATATATATATATATATATATATATTAATTTTTTTAAGCTTGATAAATTTAGGTTCAGAAGGGAAATTGGTGAATATTGGCTTGGTAATACCGTAGAGTAGCTGATGCATAGAATAGGATTCCTAGTAGGATAATAAATTCAAATATATATATATATATATATATATATATATATATATATATATATATATATATATATATATATATATATATATATATATATATATATATATATATAATATATATATATATATATATATATACCTTGGCTGTTTCCCCCTTTAATTGGGGGGTAGCCTACATCAAGAAAGGAAAACAAATACGGGGATTACTTTGCTCAATGGGCAATGACGAGGGAGCTAACGACCGTTCAGATGGCACTGCTGGAGTGCCACAGCCCATCCTCCCGGCTCTTCCGCAACCTGTGTCGCTTCACAACTGCCAACTCCTCCTACTGTCCCTACCACAGGGCTACCACTGTAAGATGCAGCCCCGTGGTAACAGCAGATGCCCATCAGAACTGCGTCACAATCGCTCGCCACTCATTCCTATTCCTAGCACGCTCGCCTGCTTCCCTCACATCCATCCTCCTATCATTCAGGGCTCTCCTTACTCCATCTATCCATCCAAACCTAGGCCTCCCTCTAGCATTTCTCCCATCAACTCTTGCATTCATCACCTTTTACAGCAGCCTTTCATCATCCATCCTTTCCACATGGCCAAACCATCTCAGAACATTCATATCTACTCTGGCTGTAATTTCTCTCCTCACACCCATTCTTGCTCTCACCGCTTCATTCCTAACCCTATCCAGTCTAGATACACCAATCATACTCCTCAGGCATTTCATCTCAAACACATTTAGTTTCCGTCTCTCACTTACTTTCATACCCCATAACTCTGATCCATACATCACAGTTGGCACAACCACTTTCTCATACAAAACTTTCTTAACATTCATTTCCAACCCTCTATTCTTCATCACTCCTTTCAATGCACCCAACACTTTACATCCTTCATTCACTCTGTGACACACATCAGCTTCCACTCCACCATTTGCAGCTATAACCGTGCCAAAATACTTAAACTGATTAACCTCCTCAAGTGTCTCTCCATTCAACATAACATTCAATCCAGCGCCATCCTCATTTCTTGTACACCTCATAACCTTACTCTTTCCCACATTCACTAACAACTTCCTTCTCTCACAAACCATTCGAAATTCTGACACCAACTGACACAGCTTTTCCTCTGAATCTGCCACCACCACAGTATCATCTGCAAACAGCAACTGATTCAGCTCCCACTCGTTATCATCCCCATCTACCATTCTCAAACCTCGACCACGCACTCGCTCATTCACCTCTCTTACAACTCCATCAATATACAAATTGAACAGCCATGGTGACATGACACATCCCTGTCTCAGTCCCACACTTACTGGAAACCACTCACTCACTTCATTCCCTACCCTAACACAATCTCTACTGCCCTCATACAAACTCTTCACTGCATGCAACAATATACCATTAATTCCATATAATCTCAAAATATTCCACATAGCCTCTCTATCAACTCTATCATATGCTCTCTCCAGATCCAAAAATGCAAAATACACATCCTTACCCTTTGCTAAATATTTCTCACATAACTGCCTAACTATAAAAATCTGATCTATACATCCTCTACCTCTCCTAAAACCACTCTGCACCTCCGCGATCACATTTTCTATCTTATCCCTAATCCTATTAACCAGTATCCTACCATACACTTTTCCTACCATACTCAACAAACTTATACCCTTAAAATTACTGTATTCATACATATCTCCCTTACCTTTGTATAGGGGCACTATACAGGTAATCACCCATTCCACTGGCACCAATGACAACATAAAGCATATATTAAACACTCTCACTAACCATTCCAATGCAGTCACACCCCCTTCTTTCAACATCTCTGCTCTCACACCATCCATTCCATGTGCCTTACCTGCTTTCGCTTCATACAATGCCCTTTTCACCTCCTCTCTTGTAATCTCTCTCTCATTTTCATCTCCCATTACTTGCCCTTGAACCCCTCCCACTGCCACTATAGCTGCCTCTCAATCTTCCTCAACATTCAGCAAGAACTCAAAATATTCTACCCATCATTTCCTTGCATCGTTCCCTCTTAACATCTGTCTCTTCCATCCTCGATCCACCCTTCCTTACTCTTCACTTCTTTCCAAAACTTCTTTTTATTCTCCTCATATGACCTACTAAAATCCTGTCCCCACCTAACATTTGCTGACCTCTTCTCTTCCTCTACCTTGAATACCCAATGTACTTTGGAAATAAAGGTTTATTATTATTATTATTATTAACTGCTTGGTTTCCACATTTTTCTCCCTATATCTTTCATACTTCTCCCTACTTTTACACTGCAGCCATTCCTCAAAAGCCCTCTTTTTCTCTTCCACCTTCATTTTCACCCCTTCATTCCACCACTTGCTGCCCCTCCTCATGCCACCTCCAACAAACCTCTTTCCACACACATCACTTGCATGTTCCACAAAACATTCCTTCATCAACCCAAAAAATGATCAGACATCCCAGCAGCCACACCCCTGAATGCATGTACATCTTTCACTCTACCAACCATGCTCTTTGCTACCAACACATAATCCATCAATGCTCTTTCTTTCACTCTTCCATTTGCCACTCTCATCCATGTATACTTATTTATTAACTTCTTCTTAAATAAACTATTACCTATCACCAACTCTTGCTCCACACACATATCTAACAGTCTCTCGCCACTCTCATTCCCACCTGGTACCCCATACTTTCCTACAACACCTTCTATCTCTCCATCACCCACTCTGGCATTCAAGTCACCTAACAAAACTGCATAGGTCCTTCTACTCAGACCATCCACACATCTAGTTAACTCATTCCAGAATTCATTCCGCTCTTCCTCACTTCTCTCACATCCTTGCCCATACGCACTAACAAATCCCAACATTCCCTTCCTATCCTAACCCTCACCCACATCAGACTAGATGACACTTCTTTCCATTCCACTACCTGATTTACCATCCATTCACTCAGCAATAATGCCACACCTTCTCTCGCTCTCCCCCTTTCAACCCCAGACACCCTACCCGTCACATCACCAAATGCCACTTCTCCTTTTCCTTTCATCTTCGTCTCACACATATATCCAGTCTCACATCTTTTGCTCTCTATCGTACTACAAGCACGTACATTTAGACACCCCAAAACTATAGAGTTTGGGGAGAAGTTATTCTCCCCTCTACTCCCCTTCTTCTTTGACGTCTCGCAGGAGGTTGATACAAGGGGGGGGACTCCTAGTCCCCCACCCCATCCACTTTTAGTCGCCTTTTACGACACGCAGGGAATAAGTCGAGGCTATTCTTTGATGTTGTGCCCGTCCCACAGGGCACTACCCGCCCCACAGGGCGGGCAGTGCCCACCCTTTGGGGCGTATATATATATAATATATATATATATATATATATATTATATATATATATATATATATATATATATATATATATATTATATATTATATATATATATATATATATATATATATATATATATATATATATATATATATATATATTGGCATTTATTATCCTACTAGGAATCCTGTTCTATGCATCAGCTACTCTACGGTATTACCAAGCCAATTTTCACCAATTTCCCTTCTGAACCTAAATTTATCAAGCCTAAATCCATTACCCATTAAGACTTCTGGTTTGATCATGAATTTTTTAAACTTTGCTAATATTAACCTTGTTAACCCCTTTAAACCATTTATACACCTCAATCATATCCCCCTAACTCTCTGCCTCTCTAGAGAATGCAGATTAAGTTTTTTAATCTGTCATATGGTAGATTTAGGCATTGCATAATTGATTTTTTTTTCGTTTTTTAGTCTTGCTTTGGTTATTTATAATTTTTCTTTTATCTTTGTTTACATTTGCAGATAGAGGTTCGTTCTCCTGCATCCTCCTCCTCTTCTACCGCATAAGTTACTTGCTCACGGCCACCATGCATGTCCCAGTGTACTGTATGACTGTTGCCCACTGCATAAGAGTACAGTACAGTAATGTATGTTAATTTCTAGCTGTAAAGTGAATATGAATATCTTTTATATACTCTTATAAATAGATACAGGGCTTTCTGCTTTGCTATGTAGTAATAAAATATTTTTTTACTTATCTTATATCTTTGGCATGGTGTGTGTATGTAAGGTTTGGAACGTATCTATGCCCTTTATCATTGTTTCCTATAGAAAATGACTTGTTTTACGCGATTTTCCATTTACCCGACACTTCTGAGAACCTATCTAGGCGTTATTCTGAGAACTAGGTGTGTGTATATATATATATATATATATATATATATATATATATATATATATATATATATATATATATATATATATATATATATATATATAATATATATATATATATATATATATACCTAGTTCTTAGAATAACGCGAAGATAGGTTTTCAGAAGTGACGGGTAATATAAAAATTGTGTAATGTAACGAGTCATTTTCCATAAGAAGCAATGATAATGGGCATAGATACGTTTCACAACCATACATAGACACACTATACCAAAGATATAAGATAAGTAAAATATATTTTATAAGTACATAACAATGCAGAAAGACCTGTAGCTATTTCTATTAACATGCAAATAGTGTAGAGTGTAAGAGATATATAGATTTACTTTACAGTATACTAATTAATGCACTCTGTTGTGCGGTGGGCAACAGGCATACACTAGAGGACGTACATGGTGGCGGTGAGCACGAGGATGTGGGAGAACAAACTTCTATCTGCAAACGTTTTTGCTTTAGCACGCTTTTTCCCTGACGATATTATATGGCAAGTTTGTTTGCTGTTTATTCTTAATGCTTATTTTCCATTCTCTCCATAATATCCTATCGCATTAAGTGGTAGAAGAGGAGGAGGATGCAGGAGAACAAATCTCTATCTGTAAATGTTTTTCCGCCTCCATATCAGCTGATGCACTCTCGCACGTTATTTCCCTGACAATATTATATCGCAAGTTTGTTTGCTGTTTGTTCTTAATATTTTTTTTCCATTCTCTCCATAATATCCAATTGCATTAAGCGGTAGAAGAGGAGGAGGATGCGGGAGAACGAATCTCTATCTGCAAATGTTTTGCCGCATCCATATCAGCTGATGCACCCTCGCACGGTATTTCCCTGACGATATTATATCGCAAGTTTGTTTGCTGTTTGTTGTTAATGCTCATCCACGTACTGTACTTAACATTTTTTCCATTCCCTCCATAATATCCAATCGCGTTAAGCGGTAGAAGAGGAGGAGGATGCGGGAGAAGGAACCTCTATCTGCAAACGTTTTGCCGCCTCCGTATCAAGTTATGCACTCTTGCACGCTATTTCCCTGTTGATATTATATGGCTAGTTTGTTTGCTGTTTGTTCTTAATGCTTTTTTTCCATTCTCTTCATAATATCCGAATGCATTAAGCGACAGAAAAGGTGGAGGATGCGGGAGAAAGAACCTCTCTCTGCAAGCGATTTGCCGCCTCTGTATCAGCTGATGCGCTCTCGCACTCTTTT
Organism: Halocaridina rubra; assembly: GCA_037179515.1. Taxonomy (NCBI): domain Eukaryota; kingdom Metazoa; phylum Arthropoda; class Malacostraca; order Decapoda; family Atyidae; genus Halocaridina; species Halocaridina rubra. The sequence continues at coordinate 84,311 of JAXCGZ010022785.1, read as the reverse complement.
TTCCTGACGATATACAAGCCTTAACACAAACACAGTTAGAACAAGCAATATATCCACGCAGTATGCTGGGTAAAGAGACACTGAAGCACATGGTAGCATGGCAGAAAAGTGTCTCCAAGGCGGTTGATTATTTACTAAAAACAAAAATTTATGAAATTTTTTTGCATGCGTGTTATTCGTGTATTTCATATTTTTTTGCCATTATTTTTTAGGGGCATTATTCCAATGTCAAGAATTATAAACACGTGTAAAAAGCGAACTAGGTGTATGTATATTTAGTTAAAGTGAATTACAGCGGTTTTTCATGAGTAGTAATAAATTCTATAATTTTTTACCCTGGTAATCTATTTATATCTTACCTTGTTTGTTGCTAATTTTCTTGATATCCATTACAGGACATACACGGGAGAAAACTAATAGTTGAATAAAAAAGTCTTTTGAGATTGTGCCGACGTTTTCTATTAGTATCAGTTCAGAAATGATCCTTTGAGAGACTTTTTAAAATGTGCATTACATTTTTTATTTTCAGGGGTGTTTATATTGATGTATATGTTCTGATTATTTTTGCAGTAAACTTCCTTTAGGTTACCTAACCCAATGTAAACTATTTGATAGTTTTCATTTATTTTTTTATAATTTTTTTCTTTTGTCATTGTCATTACATCTTTAATGTAGTATTATCTATAATCAGATGTTTTCCTTTTCCAGACTGTGACCTCGTAAGTGTTGATGAGCTTTTATGATGTCTTGATTGACTTAATAATAATAATAATAATACTTTATTTCCATTTCAATACAATGGGTATTCGTCAGCCAGGGTAAGCCCCAACCCCCCACTGTGGTGTCCACCCACAGCAGTTCCTGCCAGTAAACAGCTTAAACTCTCGGTCTTGGACGGGAACCGATCTTTCGACCTCATGAATGCGAAGCCAGCGCGTTACCACTGTACTAGCCAGCAGGCTATACCTGCAACAGACATAGTATCAGTTCAGGACTTTCCAAAAAATGATAAAATTCACTTCATTAATAGACAGGAATGTAATTTAGTATTTATTATTTTTTTCATTGAAGATTGATCTTGTTATCTGTTTCCTATGAGTTTTTATGTCCCAGTTTTTAAGTCTGTTTAATATGCTTTTCATATATATAAGTGTTGATCGTATTCCTACTATGAAGATCGTTGCATTTTTCATTGTCATTTTGTTATAGGACAGACTCTCCCCTACTTACAAACAAGCAAGTTACAAACAGTCACATATACAATCAAAGTCCGCTGAAAAAAAAAATACAAAGAATATAAAAAAACAAAAACTGTGTTGCAGAAAATTCAAACTTTCCGCGCAGTGACAAGTGTGCCTAGTACGATATTTTGTCACTACCAAGGCACTGACAGTACAGTACAGGGGGTACTTGTAAATATCCACGTTGTCCCAGTCTGTGCTCAAATCGCACCATGTAAACGTTAAGACTATTGTGCATCATGTTTTTTATCATGAAATATCTTACTCATCGTGTAGTAACTCGATAATGGTGAATTGATCTACTGTGGGCACGATTTACAAAAAAAAGGGAATTTAATATGGAACATGTGAAATATGCAGTGCCTATGCAGTCAATTATTTTAAGTAAGAGGAGGGGAAGGCTTATTGAAGAAATGGAAAAACTTTTATCGATGTATATGAAATGGCAATGTCGGGTAGAATTATCTCTCATGTTAAGTCGAGAAAAGGTTATGTCGCAGTTAAAAGGTTGGTATAGTAGTTTACCGTATGCACTATTACAATGGTTTATTATTACTGGACGTATTACAATTTATTACTATAATTTATATTTCACGGTATGTGAACAGAAATTATTTCTTTGAATGCAGTGCAATAACCCATTCTGCTGCATGCTGCTCCTTATGCTACCTCCTCCTCTTCCTCCTCCCCTGCTCTCGGTCAAAGGGGAGTGTAGATACTGCTAAGCTTTTCCTCGTCACCTACTTCATGCCTCATACCTTTGCTACCAGTTTATTGTACAAGGTTGGTACTGTTCTGTATAGTAGGTTACTTTATGTACTATTACAGTGTCTCATTATTATTGTATATTACAAGTTATTAATATACTTTATAATTTAAGGTTTACTAAAAAAAAATATTTCTTTGACTATAGTGCAATAACCCATTCCATTGCATTCTGCTCCTTACGCTGCCTCCTCCTTTTCCTCCTCCCCCACTCTTGGGCAAAGAGGAGTGTAGACACCGCTAAACTTTACCTCATCGCATATTTCACTCCTCATACCTTCGCTACCAATTTATTGTACAAGGTTGGTACTGTACTGTAGTTTTCTGTATATACTATTGCAATGTCTCATTATTGTTGTATGTATTACCATTTATTATTATGATTAATGTTTTACTATTTATTAAAAAAAAAATATTTGCTATTGCAGTACAACAACCTATCACATCGCCTATTGGTCCTAGCCCTGCTTCTGTTTCCTCTTCCCCCTACTCCGCTCTCAAGCATGGAGGACTATAGACACTGCTGAACATACACCTCAATCCTTCGATACTCAGTTTAAGGGGTTGGTATGCTGTACAGGGGGTCCTCGTTTAACATCTGGGTTCCGTTCCTGACAGCTGATTTAAGTTGGAATTTGATGTATGTCAGAACTCACCTGAATTCGAACCTAGGGCCATCAACCTATGTTAAAAATAAATAATTTAAAACATTTAAAAAAATATGTAATCGTAATCTATGGTAATAAAATACTAAAATTAAACTTTATAGTGTTGCTTACCTTTTAAACATATTAATAGTAAAATTAAACCACAGTACAGTGATATATAACTTTCCTTATCTGGTGTGGCTGGCTTGAACACTGCAAGGAGCATTGCAGGTGATGGAGAGACTGGCTTATTGGGAGGTGGAAGCTGGAGAGACAGGTGCGGAGGAGACTGGGGTAGGTGAATCTGGAAAGGCAAAAGAACATAATGGAGGTTCTGGGGCAGGTGAGTCTATAGAGGTGGAGGCACCTAAGGTAGAGGGTACAAGATCTTTTGGTGGGCACTCTACCTTCAAGAAGAGTTGTTCAAGGCTAGTCTGGAAGGATGCTCTCTTCTTCTACTCATATATTCCCTTGTAACACCTCAGGGCATCAGTAATCCCTCTCTCCACCTTATTTTACCTGGCAATGTTGGGTTCCTGAGCCTCTAGCTTTGCCAACAATTTCTCTGCCAATTCCTTGGTTGTGAATCTCTTTGGCTCTGGGCTTGGTAGGTCTTCCTCCTCTTTAAGCATTTGTTTTTCCAGATGAATGAGATCCTCTGTAGATAACTTCTTGCCATGAGATTCCAGGAGCTCTTTTACATCATCAGTCTCCACCTCCAAGTCGAACTCTCTAATCTTGACAAATACGTTCTTGGTTACAACCTCAACTGTCTCCTCAAACACTCGGAGGTAATTCACAAAACATGTTTGTTTGCATCACCTCCTCCCATGCTTCACCAATATTCTTCACAGCAGGTTCTTGTCCTTCTCCATTACCATGAGAGCCATAGCGATTGTTCTTCAGAGGTAGTAGGCTTTGAAAGAGGCAATGACCCCCTGATCCATTGGCTGTTACAAGGAGGTGATATTAGGCGGAAGGTAATCCATCTTTGCATTAGGAAGAAAGTCATCCAAATGGGCAGGGTTCCCAGGGGCATTGTCCAGGATTAGCAACACCTTAAAGGGCAGACCCTTGAAAGCACAGTTCCTTTCCGTTTCAGGCTGAAAATGGTTGCTGAACCAGTCCTCGAATATTTGAAGGTTATCCAAGCCTTCTTATTTGACTTCCAGATGACTGGCAGTTGACCCTTCCAAGCGCCCTTGAGTATCCTTGGGTTTTCTGCCAAAAACCCAACAGGGGCGTCAGCTTACATTCTACAGCAGCATTAACCCCCAAAACCAAAGTCAGTCTCTCCTTGCTGACTTTATGGCCTGGTGCTGTCTTCTCGTCTTTTGCAATATGCGTACGACTAGGCATACACTTCCAGAATAAGCTAGTCTCATCCACGTTGAATACCTGTTTGGCACGGTAAACCCCCTCCCTTATTATCTAGGCTAATGCAGTGGGGAACAATTTTGCTGCTTCCTCATCACCACTAGCATCTTCCCCTTTTTCTCTTATATTATGCAAATTAGCACGAACCTTAAAACGTTTAAACCACCCTCTACTAGCAACAAACTCCTCGTGTGCAATGCCTTCCCTTTTTCTCTTTACAAGTCTTCGAACAACATTTTAACCTTTTCTTGAATAACCATAATGCTTATTGGGATACACCGTCAAGTTTGGTCTTCAAGCCAAAGCACTAACAATCTTTCCATCTCGATCATAAGGCGACTACGCTGCCCCGTGATCATAGGGGTCGAACCTTTCACGTGGTCACGGATGTGATCTTTGTCTTTGATGATTGTGGCCACGGTTGTACAGGCTAATCCAAGATTGCGGCCAAAGTCCATAAATGATTCTCCCTTTTCAGCATGGTTTACCACTTCAATTTTGATTTCCATGGTGATGACTTTTCTTTTCTTCATAGCACTGCCATCAGAACTATAACTAAATTCTTGGGAGGCATAGTAATGTCAGTAACGAGAGAGCAAACAAAAGCACTAGGCACAATATGGCAGGCAGGAATAAACTGAGTGGTGGTCCTTCTCCCTCTTCTAAAGCCGCGTGACGCCTGATTCTTACACGACGCTTAACAAACTATTTTGAATAAAATCTAATTTACAGCTATGTGGTTGGGATTTTTTTTTAAAATTCAATATAATTTTTCAATATAACTAAATAGATAAACAAATAAATAAATAAAGTCATTAACATGATAAATACGAATGCAGCTGTTTATTCGTGTGTATTTCACATAAAATCGTATTTACAACTATGTGGTTTTTTTTAATTGAATATAATCCTTCAATATAACCAAATATATTAACAAATAAATTAATAAAACCATTAACTTGATAAATATGAATACAACAGTGCTGCTAGCTGTGTATTCATCTGCCACGCTCACAAACTGTTCAGCGCGCACAGCTTGAATTTACTGCACCAGCCAGGTAGGTAAAAAAATTAATTTTTTAATAATTTATTTGCCTCTGACGTAGCAGCAAAGCGACGTAAGTCGGAATGACGTTATCAGAGGACCTACTGTACATTTGTACTATTTCAATGTCTCATTATTATGCATATTGCAATTTATTAATATAATTCATGTTTTACGGTTTATTAACAAAATACTGTATATTCTATTACAGTACAGCAACCCATCCCGTTGCCTATTGGTCCTAATGTTGCCTCCTCTTCCTCCTCCTCAGCTCTCGAGCATGGCGGAGTGTAGTTACCGCTAAACTTTCACTCATTGATACAACACCTCAAACCTTCACTACCCAGTTTAAGAGGTTTGTACTGTACATTAGTTTTCTGTATGTACCATTACAATATCTTGTTATTACTCTCTGTATTACAATTTATTAATAATATTCATGTTTTTTTGTTTATTAACCAAAATCATTTGTGTTATTCACGATGAACTTATCATTCTCCCTTACGCCACCACAAACTTTCGCTACCTATTCAGAAGATTGGTAGTATTACAACAGTTTCTTATTATTACTGTACATATTACAATTTATTAATGTGATTTATGTTTTCTGGTTTATTAAATAGAATGGTATTTTTACGATAAGGAAATGAATTTATGATTCTTCACTCCACGATATCTTAGCATCTGTCAAAGATGGTTATTATTACAGTACAACAGGTAATGAAATGTATTATTATTATTACTTTTATTATTATTATTATTATTATTATATTATATAATATTATATTATTATAATTATATTATTAATATTGCAATTTACTACATATTGCTAATTGGTTTTAGTACAGATAAAGGTAATTTGCCAACACCATACCATCTCTCATCCATCACCGCAAAAATTTACGTTTCAAGTGCAACAAGCCACGTATTAATGTATGTACAGTATTCCTTTATTATAACATATTATTATTGTATTGAAATTCAATAATACCCCTATTCTTTACATTATTTTTTAAGTTTAGTTTTATGTAGTAGTTGTGTTTAGCATATTTATGTATTGTACAGTAGTTTTTCTTGTTAAACACAATTTACAAACAATTCTACTTACAAACAGACTTCTGGACCCTAACTTGTTCGTAAGTTGGGGGGCATCTGTATTTTAGAAATTGGAGATTAATACTGGTGATGCTTGTTTACCTAATTTGAGCAGTACATCTAAATACCAGACTTCAGTAATTTTCAGTTTAGTGCATTATAAATATCTTTTTCATGCATGAAATGTATTATCCATTCAGTGTTCTTGAAGACAGATTTCTTTGACTAAAGGCATACAAAGGTTCCTTAGGTTTTGCATCTTTCAGTCTAGTACATATGATATACTCCTTTCACAAGCAGAATGATATTAGTCAGTAAATAATTCCATGGTTTGAGACTGTTTTCGCTGAATTAACAGTCTTGCCTAGACTTCAGTTTTATAATTCATCTTCCTTCTTGAAATCTAAACTTTAAAGTTGGTATTCATCAAGACTCTTCTCAGAGTTAGAATGCATCTGGGCACAGTAGCAATTAGCAACTTAAGCTAATATATATACTGTGTATATATATATATATATATATATATATATATATATATATATATATATATATATATATATATATATATATATATATATATATATATATATATATATATATATATATATATATATATATATATATATATATATATATACACGCAGGTATACCTCACCCAGCGTCGTTAATTGGTTCCAGGAGAGACGACTTAAGTCGAAAAACAACTTAAATCGAAATAGCTTGTCTCTAGGCTAGCCTAGATATACAGATTTACTGTAGTAGTAGTATAGTTGGATGGGATATGCCTTTTGCAACGGCTCCCAAGTCTTGATTTTGCTTTGCTAAATTGTTTGTGCGGTTTTTATTATTTGATTTCTTTTTCTACAAATTCTTTTTATAAATTTTTTTCTTTCTAAATCTAAATCTAAATAACAATATATTAGCAATTATTTCAATTTTCTTTTCTATATATGGTCGTGCTAAAAAACTATATTCTGTTCTTATTTGTGCATATGCTTCTTAAAATAGTAGGAAATGTTCTAGGCTCTCTTAACATTGTTAACACGTTGGGCAGGTAGCATCTTTATTTTTAAATTTATGCACAGTAAACAAATTAATGAACTCTATTATGCCATTGGCAACAGGCTTAGCATGGGACGTGCATGGTGGCCAGTGTTGCCAGATAAAGCAGATGTTTTTATTTTCAAATGTATAGTACATTTTAAGATACACCTAGTTCTCAGAATAACGCCTAGATAGGTTCTCAGAAGTGTCGGGTAAATGGAAAATCGCGTGAAAAAACTAGTCATTTTCCATAGGAAACAATGATAAAGGGCATAGATACGTTCCAAACCTTACATGCACACACCATGCCAAAGATATAAGATAAGTGAAAAACATATTTTATTACTACAAAGCAAAGCAGAAAGCCCTGTATCTATTTTTAAGAGTATACAAAAGATATTCATATTCACTTTACAGCTAGAAATTAACATACATTACTGTACTGTACTCTATTATGCAGTGAGCAACAGTCATACAATACACTGGGACATGCATGGTGGAAGAGGAGGATGCAGGAGAACGAACCTCTATCTGCAAATGTAAACAAAGATAAAATAAAAATTATAAATAACCAAAGTAAGACTAAAAAACGAAAAAAACCCGTTAATTATGCAATGCCTAAATTACCATATGACAGATTAAAAAAACTTAATCTACATTCTCTAGAGAGGCGCAGAGTTAGGGGGGATATGATTGAGGTGCATAAATGGTTTAAATGGATTAACAAGGGTGATATTAATAAAGTTTTAAAAATTCATGATCAAACCAGAACTCGTAATGGGTAATGGATTTAAGTTTGATAAATTCAGGTTCAGAAGGGAAACTGGTGAAAATTGGCTTGGTAATACCGTAGAGTATTCCTAGTAGGATAATAAATGCCAATACCTTAGACACCTTCAAATGTAGATTAGATAGACATATGACAGAGGTAGGGTGGGTGTATATATAATGTATAATAATGATGATCTTTTCTTATCATAATCCTCTTTGTACTCATGGAAGAAGCGTCCGCGGGCGCTTATTTAAAAAAAAAAAAAAATGGGGAGGGCGTTATTTGCGAAATTCGAAATTTTTACTATCATATTTTGGGGGCGTTATTGCAATTTTGTGGATAAAAAAATCATGCATAAAAGGAACAAGGTGTATATATTAATTGCAAGATGGTAGTACTGTAATTTAAATAAAAATGTACTTCATCTTTAAGATAGTTGAAATAACTTACCAGGTTACATGTATGTTATTTTATATTTAACATTTCTCTCATTTATGTATTCTGGCAACACTGATGGTGGCAGTGAGGACGAGGATGCATACGTTTTGTCACACTTTCGTATCAGCTGATGCGCCCACACACGCTATTTCCCTGACAATATTATATTAGAAATATGTTTGCTGTTTGTTCTTAATGCTTTTTGTCAATTTTCTTCATAATATCCGATCGCATTAAGCTGTAGAAGAGTAGGATGTGGGAGAACGAACCTCTATCGGCAAACGTTTTACTACTTCTGTATCTGCTGATGCACCCTTACACGCTATTTCCCTGACGATATTATATTAAAAATATGTTTGCTGTTTGTTCTTAATGCTTTTATTCAATTTTCTTCAAAATATCCAATAGCATTAAGCGGTAGAAGAGGAGTAGGATGCGGGAGAACGAACCTCTATCGGCAGACATTTTGCTACCATTGCTGCCAGGTCAAGCTGTCAAAAATTCCTAGATTCACTTTCAAAATTTTCCTATTTGGCTCAAATTATCCCCGTTACAGATACATATACAAGGCATATTTCAGTAGTTAAATACTGCTTATAATCTCATTACATACCTTATTGTTGATCTTTTTGGCAAATGTCATCAGTCATGAAATTTAAATGGGCCATAGTTATTTCCATGTCTTCAGCAGATGAAGTTTCAAAAGTTCTTTTTGCATGTAACATCCCAACTAATGATTCTGAGGTTAAAGAATTTCTCGTTTGTGTTTTCATTAAGTTCACTTGTGAAAAATCTCTCTCTGCATCCAATGTATTTTTCAATTTCTTCATCTCAGTTACCACACAGAGTAAAAATATAAAGAATTAGAATAATAATAGCTACTTCTCCAGAATTTCCGGCCCTCTTTCTATTCTGGATTTTCCCTATATTTTAGTGAATGTTCAAGTTTTTTGCCTGTTTCCCTGTATCCACCTGAATTTCCCTAAAACAAGGAAATTTCCCTTTACCTGGCAGCCTAGTTTGCTACTTCCATATCAGCTGATGCACCCTAACACGCTATTTCCCTAACAATATTATATTAAAAAAACTTTGCTGTTTGTTCTTAATGCTTTTTTTCAATTTTCTTCATAATATCCGATCATAGCTGGTTTATCGTCCAGCGTTATAGCATGACGCTTAGCACTTGCACTAGGAATTTTCTTGGGTGCCATGGGGGCAAAATATAAGGTCACAAATGAATGAAAATGAGAGTAGCCGATAAACAAACGTATACCGTGCATAAACTAATCAATTCAAAACAATAGCGGTTTCGCGGGAATGACGAGTGACGATGCCTAACGGTAGATATTGGAACTACTGTACGTATTTTAATAAGATTTTATATGCGTTTATTCTTATTTATTGTACAATATCATGATTTTATGTGCTTTTGTTTTTATTTATTGTACAGTAACATGATTTCATGTGCTTTTAATGGTTTTCTAGTGATATTGTTATTCCAATATTTGTAGTGGACAGACGTAAAGTTGATTATAATGACCTAAACTTTATTTTTATTTTTCCATATATTTTTTTGAAAACCGACTTATAATTGAGAAGGACTTAACTCGAAACGACTTAAGCCGAGGTATACCTGCATATATATACATACTGTATATATATATATATATATATATATATATATATATATATATATATATATATATATATATATATATATATATATATATATATATATATATATATATATATATATATATATATATATATATATATATATATATATATATATATATATATATATATACAGTGTTGCCTCACTTATCGCGGTAGTTCGGTTCCGGGACCCGGCGTGAACCCGGAGATCCGCGGAGTAGAATCAGCCTATATGTACATAGATATTTTAATGTATTTTTACGTTTACACTGTATAAACCCTCCCTGTACTGTTAAAAAAACACGCTTTGCATTATAAATAACAGCAAGCAACGTAATTTTTTTATGAAAGTGATAGGAAAACTTACCATGAATGAGGTGATGATGACTTGACATACATAGGTTCCATATATTACAATAATTTTTACGTTTACGTAAAATAGCGGCCGACATCCACAAACTTTTTTCCTTCTTTCAACATATCTAAGAATTTCACTTTATCTACAATGGTTAACATTTTCCTTTGCCACTTAGGCTCACTACAAGAAGCCTTAGAAGATGAAGGATGCTTGGGAGGCATTGCAAAGGTTAAAATATGCGAGTAAAAAAATCACAAGCAAAACATATTAATAATAATAAGCACAACATGAATGGCGCACATGAGTGAGGCGGGACAATAGAAGATGGTGGAAGCCTTTGTCCGAAACGCTGATACCGGTATCGTATTTTACATGTTGCAATACTGTTAGTATTTATGTTTTTTACTAATTTTTACTGTTATATTATTCTTAGGCTAAGAAATACGTTTTTTTTATCAATAAAATCATGAAACTACTAGAATTATATATATATATATGCTAGCTCACGTAGCTTCGACCCCAATAAATTGTACGCTATCGAACACAAGCAAAACGTGAGTTAGACTGAACGAGTCTTTGTCCAAAACGCTGATAGCGGTATCGTATTTTACATGTTTCAGTACTTTTAGTATTTATGTTTTTTTTACTATTTTTTACTGTTTTATTATTCTTAGGCTAATAAATACGTTTTTTTTATCAATAAAATCATGAAACTACTGGAAATATAAATATATATGCTAGCTCACGTAGCTGCGACCCCAATACATTGTACGCGATCGAACACTATTTCGTATGATGCAATACTGTGAGTTATACTGTACGTACGTATATCATTCAGTTATTAGTACAATGTTTATTAATTTAAAATTCATCTACTTATTTGATGATTGTACAAAATCTATTATATTTATTCATTGTAATTTGGACCAAATATTCCTTTTGTAAAGATTATACTGTACTTTTCAAAAGAGGTCGTCAATAAACGTATTTATCTATCTATCTATCTATCTACATTTATGTTTTTTACTATTTTTTACTGTTTTATTATTCGTAGGCTGGGAAATAATTTTTTTTTATCAATTAGATAATGAAATATGTTTTTTTCAATAAATAAAAAATGAAAATACTGAGAATTTTTTTTTTTAATATTTTAATAATTTTGCATATACCCATGAAATAAAATAATAATTTATCCAAAAAAAAAACGCGATAGAGTGAGAAAGCGAACCAAGAAGCGTGAATAACTTAGGTAACACTGTATATATATATATATATATATATATATATATATATATATATATATATATATATATATATATATATATATATATATATATATATATATATATACACAGTGTTCCCCCCCTTATCGCGGTAGTTCGGTTCCGGGACGCGGCGCGAACTAGGAAAACCGCGGAGTAGGATCAGCCTATACGTACATAGATATTTTAATTTATTTTTACGTTTACACTGTCTAAACCCTCCCTGTACTGTTAACATACCGCCCTTTACTTCATAAATAACAGCATACAACGTAAATTTATATGAAAGTGATAGGTAAAATTACGGTGAATGAAGTGGTAATTACATGACATACTCATGTACATAGTTATTTTACAATTATCTTTACGTTTACATACTGTATAAACCCTCCCTGCACTGTTAAAAAAACACCCTTTACATTATAAATAAAAGCATGCAACGTAAATTTACATGAAAGTGATAGATAAAATTACGGTGAATGAAGTGGTAATTACATGACATACTCATGTTCATAGGTATTTTACAATTATTTTTACGTTTACATACTGTATAAACCCTCCCTGCACTGTATATACAGTGCAGTATATATATATATATATATGTTCCGGATTTACGTCACGGACTACCTTATCATCCAAGGGCTAGGACGGTTGACTTCATGAGTAGGACTAGTTATGGCAGATGTAATACTTACGCTGAGTGCATGACTATGATAACCTCAGACCGTGGCGGGGCGCGAACCTCGACCTGACGCCTCATAGTCGACTACCGACTAGTATATATATATATATATATATATATATATATATATATATATATATATATATATATATATATATATATATATATATATATATATATATATATATATATATATATATATATATATATATATATATATATATCAACACTCTACGGTGTGTAATATCCACGTTTCACTTTCTCGTCCAGAAAACCCAAGCGCATTTACACTGAGAAATACTCCATGAAGATTGTTTAGTCTGTTATAGCAAAGAGACATAGGCTTTCCACCTGTAACTAAAGTTTCTATGTATTCCATGAAGTTCGATCTTGCAATCTTACTCCTTATAAGATGACTATCATGAAAGACCTTGTACATTCAGATATTCGCCAACAGTCCAAGCCCATGAAGGTGATTATCTCAAAATATCTCGGATAAATAACAATGAAAACAATAAGGTAAGAATACCATAATTAAACTTACAGCAGGTCATTAATCTTTACAATATCCATAAAATTTACCAATATTTTGTACATTTAAGTCAAGATATAGAGACAAAGAAATAATTATTTTTACATTTACGTACTGTATAAACCCTCCCTACACTGTTAAAAAAACACCCTTTACATTATAAATAACAGCAAGAAACGTAAATTTACATGAAAGTGATAGATAAAATTACGGTGAATGAAGTGGTAATTACATGACATACTCATGTACATAGGTATTTTACAATTATTTTTACGTTTACGTTCTGTATAAACCCTCCTGCACTGTTAAAAAAACACCCTTTACATTATAAATAACAGCAAGCAACGCAAATTTACATGAAAGTGGTAGATAAATTTATGGTGAATGAAGTGGTAATTACATGACATACTCATGTACATTGGTATTTTACAATTATTTTTACGTTTACACTGTATAAACCCTCCCTGTACTGTTAACAATCCAACCTTTACTTCATAAATAAAAGCATGCAATGTAAATTTATATGAAAGTGATGGATAAAATTACGGTGAATGAAGAGGTAGTTACATGACATACTCATGTACATAGGTATTTTACAATTATTTTTACGTTTACGTACTGTATAAACCCTCCCTGCACTGTGAAAAAAACACCCTTTACATTATAAATAAGAGCAAGCAACGTAAATTTACATGTTCAATAAAAAAATGAAAATACTGAAAATTTTTATTTTTTCAATATTTTAATATTTTTGCGTATACCCATAAAATAAAATAATAATTTATCCAAAAAAAAAACACAATACAGTGAGAACGCGAACCAAGAAACGCGAATAATCGGGGAACACTGTATATATATATATATATATATATATATATATATATATATATATATATATATATATATATATATATATATATATATATATATATATATATATATATATATATATATATATACATATATACACACAGTGTTGCCTCACTTATCACGGTAGTTCGGTTCCGGGACCCGGCGCGAACCAGGAAATCCGCGAAGTAGGATCCGCCTATATGTACATAGATATTTTAATATATTTTTACGTTTACACTGTATAAACCCTCCCTGCACTTTTAAAAAACACCCTTTACATTATAAATAACAGCAAGCAACGTAAATATTTATGAAAGCGATAGATAAAATAACGGTGAATGAAGTGATAATGACGTGACTTGCATACTCATTTACAATTATTTTTTCGTTTACGTACTGTATAAACCCTCCCTGCACTGTTAAAAAAACACCCTTTACATTATAAATAACAGCAAGCAACGTAAATATTTATGAAAGTGATAGATAAAATTACGGTGAATGAGGTGATAATGACGTGACATACATACTCATTTACAATTATTTTTTCATTTATGTACTGTATAAACCCTCCCTGCTCTGTTAAAAAAACACCCTTTACATTATAAATAACAGCAAGCAACGTAAATTTTTATGAAAGTGATAGATAAAATTACGGTGAATGAGGTGATAATGACGTGACATACATACTCATTTACAATTATTTTTTCGTTTATGTACTGTATAAACCCTCCCTGCACTGTTAAAAAAAGATCCTTTACATTATTAATAACAGCAAGCAACGTAAATTTTTATGAAAGTGATAGATAAAATTACGGTGAATGAGGTGATAATGACGTGACATACATACTCATTTACAATTATTTTTTCGTTTACGTACTGTATAAACCCTCCCTGCACTGTTAAAAAAACACCCTTTACATTATAAATAACAGCAAGCAACGTAAATTTTATGAAAGTTATAGATAAAATTACGATGAATGAGGTGATGATGACGTGACACACTCATTTACAATTATTTTTTCGTTTACGAACTGTATAAACCCTCCCTGCACTGTTAAAAAACACCCTTTACATTATAAATAACAGCACACAACGTAAATTTCAATAAAAAAATTAAAATACTGAAATTTTTTTTTTCAATATTTTAATATTTTTGCGTATACCCATAAAATAAAATAATAATTTTTCCCAAAAAACCGCGATAGAGTGAGAACGCGAACCAAGAAGCGCGAATAACCGAGGTAACACTGTGTATATATATATATATATATATATATATATATATATATATATATATATATATATATATATATATATATATATATATATATATATATATATATATATATATATATATATCCCTTGCTATTTCGCAGTTCACCTATCGCGGATTCACTGTATCACGGATTTTATTTGGCATTTTTTTTTTCTATTTATTTTAAAGATTATCGTGACACCAGGATGGGCCAAAAAATGATAAAATAAAACAGCTTTTATCAGGCTGTAAAGTGAAACAGAGATGGAGAGTGTAATGACCTGTCAGATGTGAAGGAATTATAAAAGATGTGTAATGAATATCCAGCTCTCGCTGGGTTTTAATATACCTCTGCATTACTTTCATGATGTCTATTCCAATAATTCTCCTTAGATCTTATTATTATTATCATTATTATTATTATTATTATTATTATTATTATTATTATTTTTAGCAATAATTTTCCTTTGATGATGATTGTGGAGATTATTATTATTATTATTATTAGTATTATTATTATTATTATTATTATTATTATTATTATTATTATTATTAAGGGCTCATCATTGTTTGTGCATCTGTTGGATTATTTACTTTAATGACTGTGTACAGTGCCTTTCCCTAGTTGGCTGGGACATTATTTATTGTAAAAATAATGGTTTAATTACAAATTCGTAATAATAATTATAATAATAATAATAATAATAATAATAATAATAATAATAATAATAATAATAATAATAATAATCTTCACAATCATCATGAAAGGAAAATTATTGTTAAAAAGAATAATAAAAATAATAATAATAATAATATTAATAATAATAATAATAATAATAATAATAATAATAATTATAAATATAATAATAATAATAATAATAAATAATAATAATAATAATAATAATAATAATATCTATGGAGAATTTTTGGAATAGACATCATGAAAGTAATGCAGAGGTATATTAAAACCCAGCAGAGAGCTGGATATTCATTACACATCTTTTATAATCCCTTCGCATCTGACAGGTCATTACACTCTCCATCTTAGTTTCTCTTTACAGCTTGATAAAGGCTGTTTTATTTTATCATTTTTGGGCCGTCCTGGTGTCATTGTCATCTTTAAAAAAAAAAAAATAAATAAATAAAAATAATGGTGTTCCTACTTGGCGGAAATTCACCTATTGCGGCCGGTCCCGGAACCGAACCCCCGCGATAAACAAGGGATTACTGTATATATATATATATATATATATATATATATATATATATATATATATATATATATATATATATATATATATATATATATATATATATATATATATATATATATATATATATATATACAGTGTTGCCTCACTTATCGCGGTAGTTCGGTTCCGGGACCCACCGCGAACCAGGAAATCCGCGAAGTAGGATCCGCCTATATGTACATAGATATTTTAATATATTCTTACGTTTACACTGTATAAACCCTCCCTGCACTGTTAAAAAAACACCCTTTACATTATAAATAACAGCAAGCAACGTAATTTTTTATGAAAGTGATAGATAAAATTACGGTGAATGAGGTGATAATGACGTGACATACATACTCATTTACAATTATTTTTTCATTTACGTACTGTATAAACCCTCCCTGCACTGTTAAAAAAAAACACTCTTAACATTATAGATAACAGCAAGCAACGTAAATTTTTATGAAAGTGATAGGAAAACTTACCGTGAATGTGATGATGACGTGACATTCATACTCATTTACAATTATTTTTTCGTTTACATACTGTATAAACCCTCCCTGCACTGTTACAAATACACCCTTTACATTATAAATAACAGCAAGCAACGTAAATTTTTATGAAAGTGATAGATAAAATTACGGTGAATGAGGTGATAATGACGTGACATACATACTCATTTGCAATTATTTTTTCATTTACGTACTGTATAAACCCTCCCTGCACTGTTAAAAAAAACACCCTTAACATTATAGATAACAGCAAGCAACGTAAATTTTTATTAAAGTGATAGGAAAACTTACCGTGAATGTGATGATGACGTGACGTACATACTCATTTCCAATTATTTTTTCGTTTACGTACTTTATAAACCCTCCCTGCACTGTTAAAAAAACACCCTTTACATTATAAATAATAGCAAGCAACGTAAATTTTTATGAAAGTGATAGATAAAATTATGGTGAATGAGGTGATAATGACGTGACATACATACTAATTTACAATTATTTTTTAATTTACGTACTGTATAAACCCTCCCTGCACTGTTAAAAAAACACCCTTAACATTATCGATAACAGCAAGCAACGTAAATTTTTATGAAAGTGATAGATAAAATTACGGTGAATGAGGTGATAATGACGTGACATACATACTCATTTACAATTATTTTTTCGTTTACGTACTGTATAAACCCTCCCTGCACTGTTAAAAAAACACCATTTACATTATAAATAACAGCAAGCAACATAAATTTTTATGAAAGTGATAGATAAAATTACGGTGAATGAGGTGATAATGACGTGACATACATTTGTACATGATAGGTAAACTTACCGTAAATGAGGTGATGATCATCATTCTCGACCCCGGAGGAAATTATTTCACAGCCAATAAAAACTTTACAGCTGCTTTTTGGGGGGGAAGAACATGGTAATGGGGAGTTGCTGTTGTTGTTTCTTCATTTGTTGGAACATGGCATGGTAAGGAGTCATGGCATCGTCAAGAAAATTACAGAAGGTCACCGAACGAACCATATTTTCGTCATGTTCCTGCGAGAGTTGTTGGAGTGCTTTGTAATGTTCATACATGGCCACCAAACGTTCGAGTGTAAGGCCAGGTTCTTCAGTTGGATCGTGCGATTCCTCAAGTTCTTCCTCTTCTTCACTCGCTGATTTCGTCATTTCATCCAAGTCTTCATCACTCAGAGGCTGCGAGTGGCAGTCAATCAGCATTCACATCTTTGGGAGTCATATCTTTAAAGCCTTCTCCTCCTAGCAATGCAGCCAACTTCACAGCTTTCGCAACTGCCGCCTTCTGCACCTCGACAGGAGCAAATCCCTCGTAGTCGTGGATGATTTCGGTCCACAATTTCTTCCAGCTGGCATTGATTGTGGCCGACTTCATCTCTTTGATTGCTTTCTGAATATTTTGTAGGCATGTGGCAATCGTGTAATTATGCCACTAAGTCTTCAATGAGAAGTCTTTGTCCGAATCCATGGAATCAACTAGGTTCGCCTGAGCATTTCGTGTGTATAGGGTCTTGAACGCAAGAATAACGCCTTGATCCATAGGCTGAATCAGTGACGTCGTATTCGGTGGCAGGAACTCAACTTGAACACCGTCATATTGGAGCTTGTTTGCGTGGCCACCAGCATTATCCATCAAAAGAAGGACTTTAAATTCAAGGCCTTTTTCCATAAGGTAAAGTTTTACCTGAGGGATAAAGCATTGGTAAAACCAGTCCAATGTGAGGCTTTTCGTGATCCAGGCCTTGGGGTTATGCATCCAATACACTGGCAGCAGATTCTTATTCTTGTTCTTCAAAGCCCTAGGGTTCTTTGACTTGTAGATAAGCCCGGGCTTTAACATGAAGCCCGCAGCATTCCCGCACATGATGAGGGTAACGCGATCTTTGTGCGCTTTAAATCCCGGGGCTTTAGCTTCTTCCTTGAAGAGAAAAGTGCGAGATGGCATTCTCTTCCAAAATAACCCAGTCTCATCCATGTTGAAGACTTGCTCAGGAATATATTCCCCTTCGGCGATAATTTTCTTGAAGTCATTCTTGACGTAATTTTCTGCGGCAGCTGTATCTGCAGAGGCAGCCTCGCCATAAACTGAAACGCTCTTTAGGCCATAGCGTTTTTGAAATCTGAAGAACCATCCCCTGCTAGCAACGAACGGTTGTATCCTCGATGGAGAATCGCTGGAGGGTCCTGGTTGTGGGTCGTCGATATCTTCTTCTCTCCCCTCCTCTCCACGGTCGCCACTGTCGTCATCGGGTTCATTTGCAGCGAATGTCTCGTACAGCTTCTTCGCCTTTGTTTGTATGATATTGGTGTCTAAGCTGATGTTTTTTTTTCTGCAATCAGCAATCCACAGGGCCAAAGCAGCTTCCCTGCGCACTACTGCCTTATTGCGGGGTGATACGAGCCTCTTCGCCGCTTTATTAAAAGAAATGCTCGCTGTTTTCCTGATCTTTGCCTCGTCCTTTTTTATGTAACGCACAGTAGATTCATTGAGGCCAAAATAGCTGCCGACATCCACAAACTTTTTTCCTTCTTTCACTTTATCTACAATGGTTAACATTTTCCTTTGCCGCTTAGGCTCACTACAAGAAGCCTTAGAAGATGAAGGATGCTTGGGAGGCATTGCAAAGGTTTTAATATGCGAGTAAAAAAAATCACAAGCAAAACGTATTAGTAAGCACAACGAGAACGGCGCACACGAGAGTTAGACTGAGCGAGTGAGGCGGCACATTGGAAATTGGAGGGAAAAGCAAACTGCAATGAAAAAGCCAATCAGACCCCATGATACAGAAAATATTGAAAAACAATTCTGTGATTCGTTGTCTCCCGACCTTTCAGCCAATAGCATTCCATAAACTATCTCACGTAGGTGAGAGCCTTTTCGTTTCCGAAACGTTGATAGCGGTATCGTATTTTACATGGTGAAATACTGTTAGTACTTTATGTTTTTTATTATTTTTTACTGTTTTATTATTCTTAGGCTAGGAAATACTTGTTTTATCAATAAAATAATGAAAATTTTAATATTCACTAGGTCACTTTTCGTTTTCCGAAACGTTGATACCGGTATCGTATTTTACATGGTAAAAGTACTTTTAGTACTTTATATGTTTTTTTTTATTATTTTTTACTGTTTTATTATTCTTAGGCCAGGAAATACTTGTTTTATCAATAAAATAATGAAAATTTTAATATTCACTAGGTCACGTAGGTGAGAGCCTTTGCGTTTTCCGAAACACTGATACCGGTATTGTATTTTACGTGGTGCAATACTGTTTACTATTTTTTGCTGTTTTATTATTCTTAGGCTAAGAAATACGTTTTTTTTTATCAATAAAATCATGAAACTACTGGAAATATAAATATATATACTAGCTCACGTAACTGTGACCGCAATACATTGTACGCTATCGGACACTGTTTTGCATGATGCAATACCCTGTACTGTGAGTTATACTGTACGTACGTATATCTAAATTTATGTTTTTTACTATTTTTTTACTGTTTTATTATTCGTAGGCTGGGAAATAATTTTTTTTTATCAATTAAATAATGAAAAAAAAAATTTCAATAAAAAAAATGAAAATACTGAAAAATTTTTTTTTTCAATATTTTAATATTTTTGCATATACTCATAAAATAAAATAATAATTTATCCCCCAAAAAAACGCGATAGAGTGAGACCGCGAACCAAGAAGCGTGATGCAACGGGGTAAAACTGTATATATATATATATATATATATATATATATATATATATATATATATATATATATATATATATATATATATATATATATATATATATATATATATATATATAAATATAATACAGTGGGGCCCCTAACCCACGAACTTAATCCGTTCCCAAAAAGTGTTCTTGGGTTGATTGTTCGTGGATTGGATTTAATTTTCCTATTGAAAAGCATGTAAATTCAATTAATCCATTCCAGGTCACAACAACTATTAATTTCAAATTTTTTTGAGTCATTAAAAACGTGGAGTATAATACTGGTTATATGCAATATACTTTGTAAAAGGAAAATTATATTAATAATAGAAGTACAGTACTGTATTTACCTTTGTAGATGATTGATGCTGGCATTTGTGGATGGTGTCGGGGGAGGATGATTAGGGGGACTAATTTTTGCACAGAACCAATATACTTACAAAGAACAATGAAACTATGTATACAGGGAACAATAGATTAATATAACAACATTATACATGCGAAAAGTCACTGCAGCCATCCAAAAGACAACACGCAATTCAAATAACATCGAAATTCAGGACAACTTCTCCCTTCCAATCTACCAACCCTTCTGCCATTTTTCATCTCCCCATCTACCCATAAAACCAACAATTAAAACGAATCACCAAGCACACCAATTAAAAACATCTGATATTCTGAACAAAACTCACACAATCACACTCCCCCTTGATCTCAAGATAATCAAAAGGTACAAAAACCTTCCATATCAAAATCAACAACCCATACCGGTGGGCGCTGCACCCTCTGAGATCTGCGTAGCACCACCTCACCTCCATCTTCCTCTCCCCTCTCCTCCAGCTCCTTATCACTCATTTCACTTTCTGAACTCACTACTCTTCGGATATCCAATATATGTCGAGGCACACCATCTGCAGAGACATTATTTTTCAAATTAATTCCTGTTACCCTACCTCTTCCTCACTGTGATGTACTGTGAGCATTGGGTGGCTTCACCCATACCTCATTCCCCACTTTATTCAGTAATACCATTGCCTCCCGGCCTATATGCAGCCCTAAAGAACTGCTTAATATTCCATTTGTCAAACATTAGCTTCAATACATTTGATTTAAATGCCATAGTGTTGTCCATCAAGACTTCATTAACTGTCCCCCTCTCAAGGAAAATTTCATTCAAAATACTCTCAACCTCAACTGCATTTTCTGCTTTAAATTCTTTCCAAATGGCAACACGTCCTGGTCCACAATCAATCATAGTCAAATGCAATCCTTACCTATAATGCGTCACATCCACGGCTAACCTCCTCCAGTTTTCTTTAACGTGAAGTTCACCATGTTCATGGACTATCGGAGCAGGATCAATAGATCGGCATCTCTCACATCCTCTAACCACTCGCTGCACAGCCTTTCTTGTTACCGGAGGTTCAACTTTTGTAGCCCAAAACAGGGTTCTCTCTACACTCATGTGATGCACACCGTGTATCTCTTTAACTTTCAGGACACCAACACAACAAGTTGGCAGTTCATCCTCGCGCACATCCTCAGTCACACTCAACCACTCCTTCTTGACTCTAGTAAAGAACATCAGCTTTATTTTTCCTTGTTGGCACAAAAGTGACAAGTCTAACAAAAACTCTCAAATGAGCTCTCTTATAATGCCCAACCATCTGCACTTCCTTTAATTTTAACCCTTTTATCACCTGCAATGGCAGACTTCACCCAAGCATATACAGTAGCTGAATCTGGACGAAGCTCAATTTTTCATAGCCCCCATTTAATTGCTAGATTCAAACCCTTTAGGGCAGCATCCAACTCAGCTACATTAATGTGTCCACAATTATCTCGTTTCCTCAGCCAGGCAGCATCCTCTACATCAACGCCACCTATTTCCAACACCACCCCAGTGGCTGCTAGCATCACACCACACCACGCCTTCCTTCGTTTTCTGAACGTGCCATCTACCTCTTACAGGATCCTCCCTCTTTACTGTCTCCAAAATCTCTTGCACCATAGCGACTGTTCTCTCTCCGATCTCGTCCTCCAACTGAACACCCTCCGCTACCCTCTTCACGCAACTACATGCTACATGAAGCCAGCCATCAAATGGATAGTGTGACCTACCAGCTTCCCACATACAGAAAACAACTCACACCAACTCAGCCTGCCCTTTAGTTCCAGAATTTCATATCCCCTATTAAAAACAAGCCTACCTGCCATATCATGCTTTATCCTAAGCCCTAATGCTACCCCTCCCTCCAACGGCTCAGGGGGTTTTGTTTTCGGACCATACTCCTCCAAGTGATTTACAACTTCAGCTCCCTTTACCATTGTTTCATCCACCAATATATCATCTATATATGAATTTGTGGCAGCCTTAACTCTCTCAATTTTCCCCAAAACAGTCTTAAGAATCAGGGTCATATTTCGCTGTGCAGAATTTAGGCCAATTCCCACCCTAGTTAAACAGTAGGTCTTTCCTTTATAACTCACTAGCTGATACTTCCACAACTTCTTATGTACATGAAGCTGCAAATAGGCTGATTTAAGATCAACTGTAGCTGATGCCCCTGCTGTCTGTTTCCATTCTTGCAATGTCTCTCCACACACGTCTGCTACATCGTCACCTGTGTTACACTTTACATAACCATTCAATTCACGGAAGTCCAATACTGGCCCTAATTGTATTTTTAGTAGGCTGAGTTACTGCTTCAATGGTAACATTCCTTTCTCCACCTTCTCCTCCCAAGATTTAAGAATGCCCTCTCTCTCAAACCCATCTCTAATCTCTGAATCTAGAGAGTTCTCATAACAACCAACTGTCTTCTGTAATAGTGGTGCCTCCCCCTCAAAGAACCACTCAACTATCCAATGCTCACCATCGAACCCTGCACGAAAATCCTTATCCTCCGTTACACAATGTGTGTTGCCCTTTGGTGAATTTATTGCAACTAGGCCTACACCATGTGGAGTCCCAAAACTTACACCAGGCTTATTAATCATAACACCTCTTAAGTTGCCATATTACATCCATTCCCATTACAACATCAATACGCTCTATTATCTTGTCTGCCATAACAGTATTAACCTTTACTCGCTTTTCACCTACCAAGAGCTCCACCTCACTGACTCCCTTGCAGTCAACTTTTCTGCCATTATAAGTCACAGTGGCACAGGTGCCTTTACTCGTTCAAGGGGTAGCCACCGGCACAGTAGCCCCCCCCCCCCCTGTTTGTTTCCCTGGTTGCAATACATTGCAGTATACCCTGTCATACCACAATTTAAACAGGTTATAGGTGGTTTCTCTTCCTTACAATATCTCATCATGTGTGGCACACTGCACCTAAAACACTTACCTCTAAATGACCGTGAACCTCCTGTACCAGTAGGCCTCCCCGCCCCAGCTCCTTTCACAGCCACTATTGCTACTTATGGTACCTGCTTTGCATCCAATATCCGTGCCTTACTTATCAATGTACTCATTGACATAGTTCCAATATCTAGAATTTGTTGCAATGCTACTGAAATGTGGTCAGGAAACCCATTCACAAAAGTTAATTTGCCTATTTTTTCAAGTGCCGCTCCAATAAGCCCAGCCAATCCAGCCAGTCCCCTAACTTTACTAGCAAATACATCCACCTACTCTCCAGTCCAAGTAACTCTTCACAACTTACTATATGCCGCAAACTCCCAATCAGTAAATGCGTCTTTTAATCTTTTCTCTATCCTTTCTGCATTTTGCTAGTCTTCCTCAATCATCTCTAAGTACAAAGACAAGGCATTACCTTCTAAATATAGGGGAAAAAAATTGTTATATCCTCTATTTTCTTCAATTTAGCAACTAATTTTGCCTTGTTTAGCCACGCAACAACATTTCCCTCGCCACTGAAAGGCCTCATCACCTCACTAACACCTTTAAGCTGCTTACTATCACCCATTGTTCAGGACCTAGATAGCTTGTGGTTACAAAAAAAAATATATATATATATATACAGTAATCCCCCCCTTATCGCGGTAGTTCGGTTCCGGGACCCGGCGCAAGACAGGAAAACCACGAAGTAGGATCAGCCTATATGTACATAGGTATTTTACAATTATTTTTATGTTTACACTGTATAAACCCTCCCTGTACTGTTAACAAACCACCCTTTACTTCATAAATAACAGCGGATTCGGATTCGGTTTTACGTTACGAACTCCCTTTTCTACTAAGGGCTAGAACGGTTGCCTTCTTACAAAGGACTTCCATGCAACGTAAATTTATATGAAAGTGATAGATAAAATTACGGTGAATGAAGTGGTAATTACATGACATACTCATGTATATAGGTATTTTACAATTATTTTTACGTTTACGTACTGTATAAACCCTCCCTGCTTTGTTAAAAAAACACCCTGTACATAATATATAACAGCAATCAACGTAAATTTTTATGAAAGTGATAGGAAAACTTACCGTGAATGAGGTGATGATGATGTGACATACATAGGTATTTTACAATTATTTTTACGTTTACGTACTGTATAAACCCTCCCTGCACTGTTAAAAAAACACCCTTTACATTATAAACAGCAGCAAGCAACGTAAATTTTTATGAAAGTGATAGGAAAACTTACCGTGAATGAGGTGATGATGACGTGACATACATAGGTATTTTACAATTATTTTTACGTTTACGTACTGTATAAACCCTCCCTGCACTGTTAAAAAAACACCCTTTACATTATAAATAACAGCATGCAACATAAATTTACATGAAAGTGATAGATAAAATTATGATGAATGAAGTGGTAATTACATGACATACTCATGTACATAGGTATTTTACAATTATTTTTACGTTTTCGTACTGTATAAACCCTCCCTGCACTGTTAAAAAACACCCTTTACATCATAAATAACAGCAAGCAACGTAAATTTACATGAAAGTGATAGATAAAATTACGGTGAATGAAGTGGTAATTACATGACATACTCATGTACATGGGTATTTTACAATTATTATAAATAACAGCATGCAACGTGAATTTATATGTTTGAGATAGGTAAACTTACCATGAATGAGGTGATGATGATCTTTCTTGACCCCGGAGGAAATTATTTCGCAGCCAATAAAAGCTTTACGGCTGCTTTTTGGGGGAGAAGAACATGGTAATGGGGAGTTGCTGTCGCTGTTTCTTCATTTGTTGGAAGATGGTATGGTAAGGAATCATGGCATCGTCGAGATAATTACAGAAGGTCACCGAACGAACCATATTATCGTCATATTCCTGCGAGAGTTGTTGGAGTGCTTTAAAATGTTCATACATGGCTGCCAAACGTTCGAGTGTAAGGCCAGGTTCTTCAATTTCTTCGTGCGTTTCTTCAAGTTCTTCCTCTTCTTCGCTCGCTGATTTCGTCATTTCTTCCAAGTCTTCATCAGTCAAAGGCTGCGAGTGGCAGTCAATCAGCTCATTCACATCTTTGGGAGCCATATCTTTAAAGCCTTCTCCTCCTAGCAATGCAGCTAACTTCACAGCTTTCGCAACTGCCGACTTCTGCACTTCGTCAGGAGCAAATCCCTTGTAGTCGTGGATGACTTCGGGCCACAATTTCTTCCAGCTGGCATTGATTGTTGCCAACTTCATCGCTTTGATTGCTTTCTGAATATTTTGTAGGCATGTGGCAATCGTGTAATTACGCCAGTATGTCTTCATTGAGAAGTCTTTGTCCGAATCCATGGCTTCAACAAGGTTTGCCAGGGCATTTCGTGTGTAGAGGGCCTTGAACGCACGAATAACGACTTGATCCATAGGCTGAATCAGTGACGTCATATTGGGTGGCAGGAACTCAACTTAACACCGTCATATTGGAGATTAGTTGCGTGACCACCAGCATTATTCATCAAAAGTACTTTAAATTCAAGGCCTTTTTCTGCAAGATAAAGTTTTACCTGAGGGATAAAGCATTGGTGAAACCAGTCCGATGAGAGGCTTTCCGTGATCCATGCCTTAGGGTTATGCATCCAATACACTGGCAGCAGATTCTTATTCTTGTTCTTCAAAGCCCTAGGGTTCTTTGACTTGTAGATAAGCCCGGGCTTTAACATGAAGCCCGCAGCATTCCCGCACATGATGAGGGTAACGCGATCTTTGTGCGCTTTAAATCCCGGGACTTTAATTTCGTCCTTGAAGAGAAAAGTGCGAGATGGCATTCTCTTCCAAAATAACCCAGTCTCATCCATGTTGAAGACTTGCTCAGGAACATATTTCCCTTCGGCAATAATTTTCTTGAAGTCGTTCGTGACGTAATTTTTTGCGGCAACTGTATCTGCAGAGGCAGCTTCGCCATGCACTGAAACGCTTTTTAGGCCATATCGTTTTTGAAATTTGAAGAACCATCCCTTGCTAACAGGGAACGGTTGTATCCTCGATGGAGAATCGCTGGAGGGTCCTGGCTGTGGGTCGTCGATATCTTCTTCTCTCTCCTCCTCTCCACGGTCGCCACTATCGTCATCGGGTTCATTTGCAGCGAATGTCTCGTACAGCTTCTTCGCCTTTGTTTGTATGATATTGGTGTCTAAGTTGATGTTTTTCTTTCTGCAATCAGCAATCCACAGGGCCAAAGCAGCTTCCATGCGCACTACTGCCTTATTGCGGGATGTTACGACCCTCTTCGCTGATTTATCAAATTAAATGCTCGCTGTTTTCCTGATCTTTGCCTCTTCCTTTTTGATGTAGCGAACAGTAGATTCATTGAGGCCAAAATAGCGGCCGACATCCACAAACTTTTTTCCTTCTTTTAACATATCTAAGAGTTTCACTTTATCTACAGTAGTTAACATTTTCCTTTGCCGCTTAGGCTGACTACCAGAAGCCTTATAAGGTGATGGACGTTTGGGAGGCAGTGCAAAGGTTATATTACGCGTAAAAACACAATCACAAGCAAAATGTATTAATAAGCACAACGAGAACGGCGCACACGTGAGTTAGACTGAACGAGTGAGGCGGCACATTGGAAAATGGAGGGAAAAGCAAACTGCAATGAAAAAACCAATCAGACCCCATGATACAGAACATACAGAAAAACAATTCTGTGATTCGTCGTCTCCCGACCTTTCAGCCAATAGCATTCAATGAACTATCTCACATAGGTGAGAGCCTTTTCGTTTTCCAAAACGCTGATAGCGGTATCGTATTTTACATGGTACAATACTGTTAGTACTTTATGTTTTTTATTATTTTTTACCGTTTTATTATTCTTAGGCTAGGAAATACTTGTTTTATCAATAAAATAATGAAAATTTTAATATTCACTAGGTCACGTAGGTGAGAGCCTTTGCGTTTTCCGGAACGTAATACCGGTATCGTATTTTTCATGGTGCAATACTGTTAGTACTGTATTTATGTTTTTTACTATTTTTTACTGTTTTATTATTCTTAGGCTAGGAAATACTTGTTTTATCAATAAAATAATGAAAATTTTAATATTCACTAGGTCACGTAGGTGAGAGCCTTTGCGTTTTCCAAAACACTAATACCGGTATCGTATTTTACGTGGTGCAATACTGTTAGTATATATGTTTTATACTATTTTTTACAGTTTTATTATTCTTAGGCTAAGAAATATGTTTTTTTTATCAATAAAATCATGAAACTACTGGAAATATAAATATATATGCTAGCTCACGTAGCTGCGACCCCAATACATTGTACGCTATTGGGACACTATTTCGCATGATGCAATACTGTGAGTTATACTGTACATACGTATATCTAAATTTATGTTTTTTACTATTTTTTACTGTTTTATTATTCGTAGGCTGGGAAATAAATTTTTTTTATCAATTAAATAATGATTTTTTTTTTTTTTCAATAAAAAAAATAAAATACTGAAAATATTTATTTTTTCAATATCTTAATAGTTTTGCATATACCCAAAAAATAAAATAATAATTTGCCCATAAAAAAAAACTCGATACAGTGAAAACGCAAACCAAGAAACGCGATACAGCGGGGGATCACTATATATATATATATATATATATATATATATATATATATATATATATATATATATATATATATATATATATATATATATATATATATACATATATATACAGTGTTCCCCCCTTATTGCGGGGGTTCGGTTCCGGAACCCGGCGCGAACCAGGAAAATCGTGGAGTAGGATCAGCCTATATGTACATAGATATTTTAATTTATTTTTACGTTTACACTGTATAAACTGTATAAACCCTCACTATACTGTTAACAAACCACCCTTTAGTTCATAAATAACAGCATGCAAGCGTAAAATTATATGACATACTCATGTACATAGGTATTTTACAATTATTTTTACGTTTACTGTTTAAACCCTCCCTGTGGCAAACACTAGTCCTTTACTGGCTCAAACTAAAGAACAAGGCAACATGTATCCGAGACTCCGCTCCCTCTCTCAGAATCAATACACCTTGCATACTATTTTTTAGGCAGTCAAACATCTCAAATATATTTTGAGGGCATCAGGTTTTATATCTTCTAGGAATAGCCCAGGAATCTTTAGTATGTAATGGACTGTATTTATATTTTAAGGGTCTGGTGAGCATATAATAAATGAATGCTTTATGCTACTTACACTAGGCTACTGGGATAAAACTTACACATTATATATAAAATATCATATAATGTAATAGAAAACAATTTATAATTGGCATACAAAAAATAAAAATAAATAACTTGGATTATATCAAATGACACTTTGTCCTTCAAAAATATATTGTTGCAAATATATAAAGTGGTATTTAACAACATAAATGCAGCAAGGCTAAGGAAAACTTGAAATTATATAATATTTTCACAATAAACCACTGTAGCCTAGGCTTAATGTTCCTTTCTAGGCTACAAAACATAAAATCATCTACTGAGCCAAAATCACAATATTTGACACACTTATGTAGGCCACAAAATCAACAAGATCAAATGTTACAGATTACTGAAAATATTAGTGACACCCAAAACACAATGCAGCAGAAGCATCCCAGCTCAAGCAGGATAGGATAGCATTGAGGCCTAGTCTGGAGAAGATAGGCCAGGATAATCTATTGTTCATATGACAGCCTAGGGTATTGTTTCTTTACCACATACACATACATATATCAGACGGTATCCTTTACCATATATACATATTTCAGACGGTATTCTTTACCATGTATACATATTTCAAACGGTATTCTTTACCATATATACATATTTCAGACGGTATTCTTTACCATATATACATATTTCAGACGGTATACATCAACACTCTACCATATCACCTTAATCTTAACTTATTAAACTTATCTTGACAAGTGATCGGTAGATCTAAGCTGGTATTTCACAGTTTTAGGGATTTTTTTTGGCCATGACTCTCTTTCTCAGAGCTGGGGAAAAAGGTGTGGCAAATTCTCCATCTGTAATCAAGAGTGTATCAGTGTTCAAAAGGGTTACAAATGACTTGAGAAATATTCCTAGATAACTTATTTATCATTACCTTACCAAGCTAGAAACTGTTAAATCTGCGTGCCTCCCTTACAATAAACTACTGAAATCTAAACAGTTTATAAATACAAAATATAGATACATATAATATTCAGCGACGAAGTCATGATCAAAATATGAACAAAACAAAGAAAAATCATCATCTGCATACAAAATAAGTAGTATCCCCCCCTTTTTTTTTATAAAAAAAATGAGTCAGATTACAAAAATAGAAAATTTAATAAATATACACAAGCAAATGTACATCTCTGAAACCATTTTATTTATTTTCATTGGGATGGAGAAAGCACAACCAAAACTAAGGATTCTCTGTGACGTCATACCTGTTGGCCTGAACTTTTCTGGACACTCTCCCCCAACAAAGGTTAGGTCCTTAATGGAATACAGTGATGCACTGCTAATTCATCTAAAAATCATAAGTACAAAACATTGAAAATAGCATAAATAAATATACCAAACTTGCAATTATCAAACAACTATTAGAGGTATTTCAACTGAAAATAAACTACAAAAAATCCTTTTCTATTAATACTTTCCGTTTTTCATTAGCACTGATTGCAGCCTTTCTAAGTGGCCTCTGCCTGAGAGGCAGTTCACTTTCTGTTTCTGAATCTGTAACAGGGATTTTCTCCTCAACAGTAATTTCCAAAGGAACAATCTTAGTGAGTGAACGTTCATACAGTACATTTTTAACCATTACTTGACAACTTCTTACTTGCCCATCATGCCCATAAAATAGTTTAACTACTCGTCCCATGGGCCACAAATTACGGTGAGCATTGTGTAGATCTACCAGAACTATATCCCCAGTTTTGAGAGGACATTCAATAAAATTTTCTTTATTACCATAATGTCTTTCTCTTAATGAAGTTAAATACAAATTGACCCATACTTTAGTAAACTTTTTCAATACTGCTGAAAGAACAGAGTACTGAACTCTTAAGTTGGTCATTTTCTAAATAAGGAATGTCCCCATCCACAAACTCATTCAGAGGAGGTGCTACTACAATGTTTCTCCCATAAACCAGATGATTGGGAGTTAAGTATTCACTATCAGGAGAATCTGAAATGTAAGTTAAAGGTCTGGAATTTACAATAGTACATATCTCACACAAGACTGTTTGTAACTCAATAAAATTAAGTTTTTTATGACAGATAGACTTGTTCAAAGAGGTTTTTACTACCCCTATCAAACGTTCATAAAATCCGCCCTCCCATGGCGAACGCTGGGCTATGAATTTCCATTTAAGATACAGACCTTTCAAATGATCTATAACCTCTGGCTCATCACTAGTTCGTTTAAGAAAATTTTCACACCCTTGGAAATTTGTACCATGATCACTAATGATCATCTCTGGAACAGAATGGAAT
This sequence comes from Halocaridina rubra, assembly GCA_037179515.1. NCBI lineage: Eukaryota > Metazoa > Arthropoda > Malacostraca > Decapoda > Atyidae > Halocaridina > Halocaridina rubra. The sequence continues at coordinate 52,901 of JAXCGZ010022785.1, read as the reverse complement.
GCACAAAAACATCTAAAAGCAAGAGGGAATTCAGAGGTGGTCAAAGTATGGAGAACTTTTAAATGCACGGCTCGAGTGGCAGTGCAAGTAAATAAGCATACACAGGCCTTACTACGTATAGGTACTTCCTCATCAGGATCTTGTTCATAAATTTCATAAGCGCCGGTCATGTCGACACCAACACACTGGAATGGCCTACTAAATGTCACTCTTTCAGCTGGTAAGGGAGGTGCTGAGGGTAGTGTAAGAGGAACACGAAGCAATTTCCTACAATGCTTGCAAGAATGAACGACAGTTTTGATGTGTCGTCTTGCTTGGGGTAACCAAAAATTTTCTCTCAATTGCATAATGACAGTGTTAACACCAGCATGGTGAATTTTTTCAGGACACTGTTGAGTCAACAATTTAGTTAAGGCACTCTTTGGGGGTAGGAGGATAGGTCTTTTCATGCTATCTGACATTGATGCATTTTTCAAACGTCCACATGTCCTTATCAAGTTATTAGAATCTAGATATAAACCCAGTTGATTTACAAAATTGACTATGTCACTTGACACATGGTATGAATTACCATCACTTAAATACTGTAACAGTGTAGGATAATGCTCTTGCTGAGCAAACTTAACTAATAAATGTAATGGTGACAATGATACAGTAACTTTTCTCTTAAAACTCTGAACAAAATTTATCACAATCTGAATAATTCTTACAATCTTAAGTAGAGATGAATATTGAGATACGTCCAAACTGGGAACGACTGGTTCTACTGCTATTGGCTCAACTAAAAGTTCACTAACAGCAACATTTTCTATCTCAAGGTCAGGTTGATGAGGATAGTCTGAGAGATTAGTAATCCAATCAGGACCAAACATCCATAAGCTAGAGTTACATAATTGACTGAAAGTGATTCCCCGTGTAAGTATATCTGCAGGGTTGTCTTTGGTGGGAACATAACTAATTCTCCAATTTCTCTCTCTGATTTCGCTAACGCGATTGCACACATACACATCAGTACTTTTGTTATTATTAACCCATGATATGGATACTAGACTGTCTGACCATAAGGTGCAAGAAACAAACCCTTAGACTACTAACTTGTATTAAAGAGGAGGCAAATTTACTAGCAAAATTCAAGGCTGTGAGCTCCAGCTTAGGGATAGTAAGTTCCTTGACAGGAGCTACTCTAGATTTTGATAATATCAAACATGATGTCTGAGATTCCAAACAAACTGAATAGGCAGTAAAACCATACGCTCTCTTGGAATCATCTGAAAATACATGTAATTCACATTTACCTGGTATAATTGCAAAGCGTGGAAAATTCAAATTAGGAGCCTCAGAAATATTTTTGCATATTTCATAAAACTCAACACACAACTTCCTTTCAAGAGGACACAACTTCCTTTCAAGAGGAGTGTCCCAAAAAAGTTTCAAACTCCATAGCTTTTGGATAAAAATCTTAGCTCTAATGATAATGGATTAGTAAATCCTAAAGGATCAAACAAGGAAGAAACCAATGATACCACATTTCTTTTATTAAGACATTCATGCCATGGTGAGCTCTTTGCTTCATTGAAAAAACATTACCCTGTTCAAGATACTGTTCAATATGACTACTAGGTTTAACAGAGAGGACATCATTTACAATATTCCATTTTAAGCCAAGAACATTAACATTTTGCTCTGAGACATATGCATCACTTGAAAAGTTGAAACGAGAAACATTGCTAATCCATGTCTGAAGTGGCATATTTGCATCTAAAAGAATTTCATTAATAATGGGGTATTCATTAAACATTTGTTCTACAGAATGGTAGGTGTGGGAAAAGTTATCCACATAAAAATTAGGTATAAGATGTTCAGCCAAAGGATTGGTGTGAGTCTGTAAGTGATGAATAAGAGTACGTTGCAACAGGAATGGGCTACATGTTGCACCAAATTAAACTACTTTAAAACGATAAGTATCTACTTCCTGTAGGGTAGAGTCTCTAAACCAAAGAAATTTGGTAAAATCACGATGATTTTCATTAATTGCAATTCTGAGAAAGGCTTTCGAAATGTCTGATATATAAGCAAAGGGGTTAGTTCGAAAACCTATTAGGTGATCCATGAGTTTGCTGGTCAATGATGGACCAGTAAACAAACAAGAATTTAATGATAATTCTTCTAATGACTGACGACTGGATGCAATAAATACAATGCGTAGGGGAGTGGTAGAGGAATCTTTCCGAACTCCATGGTATGGAAGATAATGGCCATGTAACTGTTCATTTGCTGGTTCTATAAAATTGAGAGAAAGATAGTTAGAGAATATACAATTATATTGGTCAAACAGCTTTGGGTTATGCTCCATGACACGTTTAAGAGACATAAGTTGTCCGAATGCTTTCCGATAGCCTAAAGATGGATGCAGCAAGTCTGACTTAAAAGGTAAATCTACAGAGAATTGATGTGTGTCTACATCATACTGTATACTGGAATCAAACTTCTCTAACGTCAATTTCTCCTCAGGAGAATAAGTCTCAGGAACAGTACCTATTGTATCCAGTTTCCATAGATTGGAAATCTAGTCAAACTCTGTTTCTATAACAGGTGTACATATACGCACACATACTGTCACTAAGTCTAAAATGGAACCGATCAGGAGACGGAAAGATACGAGCTTTGTGCTCTTTCCCGTAAACACAATTAGGTAATCACTGTACGAGAACAATGGTAGAGAACTTCAGGAGGATCTAAATAATCTGCATGAGTGGTCAGAAAAGTGGCTAATGAAATTCAATACTTCAAAATGTAAGGTAATGAGAATGGGTACAAGTGCAAGAAGGCCCAAGCTTGACTACTCGGTGGCTGGAGTACAACTTCAAGAGACAGAAAATGAGAGAGATCTAGGAGTAAACATACTGGCAGACTTGTCTCCAGAAATACATATAAATGGCATAGTAAGGGCAGCATATGCATTCTTATCAAATGTAAGGGTAGCCTTCAGGCACATGGACAAGGAAATGTTCAGAAATATTTATGTAACCTATGTGAGGCCAAAACTCGAATATGCAGCCCCCTTTTGGAATCCGCACTTGAAAAAGCACATAGCTAAGCTTGAAAAGGTTCAAAGACATGCCACGAAACTGGTGCCAGAAATACACAATCTCAGTTATGATGAGAGGCTGAGGGAATTAGACTTACCATCACTCGAAGTTAGAAGAGTGAGGGGGGGATATGGTGACAGTCTTTAAATTCCTTCATGGTTATGATAGAGTGGATAGGGATCGATATTTTGATATGGCTGGCTCTAGAACTAGAGGTCATAGTTTGAAGCTTCGTAAGAAAAGTTCTTTGCAGGATATAAGGAAATACTTTTTCAGTGTAAGAGTAGTTGATAATTGGAATTGGCTAAGCGAGGAGGTAGTTAATGCTATCTCAATCCATAGTTTTAAGGACAGGTATGATAAGTATGACTAAGTATAAAATGGAACCGATCAGGAGACGGGAAGATACGAGCTTTGGACTCTTTCCCGTAAACACAATTAGGTAATCACATATGCATAGACTGATCAGTGTGATCCACCAACTGAGAAGCCCACTGAGGTAATGGTCCAAAAATTATTGACCCAGCACTACAGGAAAGTAGTTGTATGTTAGCACACTTGTGTTGAGAACTGACAAACTTCCTATAATTATCTGCCCCAGTTATTAACCCAATACCTGCTACAACATCAGTCTTATAATCATCGGCAAGTTTAATGTTGTGAGATTGTAACATGTTGGCAACTCTAACAAGACCTGGGGTATGTATGCAAGTGTTTACACTGTCGTGGGTGAGTGCTCGAAGTGTCACACGGGTACGACCCAAACGAACTTGAACTTTTACTACATCGCAATACAAATGTTTAACTTCACTATCAAAAGGAGTAACCGATAAAGCAACATGATCTATAACAGGTAATTTAAGTTCATCAGCAAGATCTTTCTGAATGAAAGTGCGTTGTGAACCTATGTCAAGAAAACCACGTGTGATTCTTCGCAAACCACCACCAGACAGTTGTATGGTTGCTGTAGGTAGTGCAGTAGCTAACAATGAGTGAGAAGAATTTGTGTTGAGAGTATGTACAGTTGCATTAGTTGAACAAGCTTGAGCATTTGAGTTAGGTTCGGAAACAGATACAGTACCTACATTTTGTGATGCTCGAGTCGAGGTAGGTATTTGTGTATTTCTTTCAAACATGGAAGACCCTGATTTGCTCCCTACCATAGCATTGGAACTCAGATTACTATTTGCATTAAAACCAGGTGAAATTGAAGTTACAGGGCGTGTAGGATTCTGTGGTTTTTGACAAAGTTTAATGCACATAAAAGTATGATGAGTATTTGAGCTACAATTACGACATTCAAATTTTCTACTACAATCACTGGCTCTGTGTCCAGATTTTAAACAAATAAAAGAAAGGTTAAGCACTCTTACTCGAATTCGTCTTCTGTCAAAAGTTGGCTAATCTGTACAGTGTTTAGAACTGTGATTTTTGCCACAAAAAACACAAGTAACATTTTGGTTTGATGTACCAGACTGTGTATTTATAACAGCAGACTTAACTGATTGTTCAGGATTGCACAACTTAGTATGTTGACTCTTTTTTGCCTTTTGTAATGACTTATTTTTCTTATTAGACTGTGGATCAGATTCAACTACAACCTTGGAAACAACCTCAGCTTTGCGGCTACCACTTTGAGGTTGCATTTTAAACAATTCCATAAGCTCTATTATCTCTGAAAGTCCGTCTGACAACTGCTCATATGTAAATTTTGTGCACTTACAGCGGTTTACCAATGCACGGTAAGTTTCTCCTGGTAATTTACTATCTAGAGTTTCTAAAAAGAATTTATTATCAGTATACTGAGGTTCCAAATTTTCCAACTGTAGAACTAATATTTCATAAGCTAATTTAAACTCTAGAAGGTCATCATGTTGATGACGTGGTACTGGCAAATTCTGTATTTCTCTTGCAAGCTGCGTAACCAATCTGTCTGATCTACCAAACTGTTTTTTCAAAAGTTGTACTGCAGCTTTATAATTAGCATGTGTTACAGGAATACCTTCAATAGTTTTAAAGGCTCTACCCAATAAATGTGAGTGAAAGTAGTAAACTTGACTACATCATCCAAATCAATACGAGTATCAACCAAAGAGCTAAATATGTCCCAAAATGCTGACCACTTGGAGACATCATCAAATTTTGGGATTTCTATGGGAGAAAGCTTAGGCGTTGGAAGCGAGTTCACTGGAGGAGTACGAGGGGGTATAGGTACAGTGCTCACACTGGACTTGTCATCTTTAAGTTGTGAAACTTGGTTTAAGAGTTTAAATGCTTCACATTTAAGATGACGAAAATCTTGACAAGCTGACAAATATAATGATGTGTCATCTATAATGTATACTTCATATTTACACCAAGTATCTAAATAGAGGTCACATTGCGTTTTAAGCTCAAAGTATGCTAATTGCATAGAAGAAATTGACACATTAGGGTCACTAACAATACTTGTGACAGACGTGACAGCATCATTTAGCATTCCAGTTTGACAAGTAAATATGTTGTTACTTCTGACTCGCAAGTCAGGGGTACTATCAATTACCAAGAGATCAGTATCTGTTTGTGACATTTTGAGTAGCTTAGGTACACAAATTCAAATTTATCTATCAAATAAATGCAACAAAAATAACACAATTTACAATAAGAACAAAAATACACAATGTATAAGAATTTTAGGCTTGAACCAACAGCATTCCATGTGGTAATGCTAACTTTCAAAGTGCCTAACGATAAGAGGCAAGCAGATTATAGTTGTGTTGATGTAATACCGTCTGATGGCCAAAAAAATATACCAACATAGGCAGTAGCAGTGTAAGACAAAGACCAAGGTCATAAAATAACAAATAGGAAAATACTCTTTAATACTGAAATAAATCAGTGAACCAGAACATGCGGTTCGAAGGACCAGAAAAAAATTGTAAGGATAGTGTGGCGAACACTCTAGTCCTTTACTGGCTCAAACTAAAGAACTAGGCAACATGGGATAAAAATTACACATTATATATAAAATATCATATAATGTAATGGAAAACAATTTATAATTGGCATACAAAAAATAAAAATAAATAATAACTTGGATTATATCAAATGACACTTTGTCCTCCAAAAATATATTGTTGCAAATATATAAAGTGGTATTTAACAACATAAATGCAGCAAGGCTAAGGAAAACTTGAAATTATATAATATTTTCACAATAAACCACTGTAGCCTAGGCTTAATGTTCCTTTCTAGGCTACAAAATATAAAATCATCTACTAAGCCAAAATCACAATATTTGACACACTTATGTAGGCCACAAAATCAATAAGATCAAATGTCACAGAGTACTGAAAATATTAGTGACAACCAAAACACAATGCAACAGAAGCATCCCAGCTCAAGCAGGAGAGGATAGCATTGAGGCCTAGTCTGGAGAAGAGAGGCCAGGATAATCTATTGTTTATATGACAGCCTAGGGTATTGTTTCTTTACCACATACACATACATATATCAGATGGTATTCTTTACCATATATACATTTTTCAGACGGTATTCTTTACCATATATACATATTTCAGACGGTATTCTTTACCATATATACATATTTCAGACAGTATTCTTTGCCATATATGCATATTTCAGACGGTATACATCAACACTCTACCATATCACCTTTATTTTAACTTATTAAACTTATCTTGATAAGTGATAGATCTAAGCTGGTATTTCACAGTTTTAGTTATTTTGTTTTGGCTATGACTCTCTTTCTCAGAGCCTGGGAAAAAATTGTGGCAAATTCTCTATCTGTAATCAAGAGTGTATCAGTGTTCAAAAGGGTTACAAATGACTTGAGAAATATTCCTAGATAACTTATTTATCATTACCTTACCAAGCTAGAAACTGTTAAATCTGCGTGCCTCCCTTACAATAAACTACTGAAATCTATACAGTTTATAAATACAAAATATAGATACATATAATATTCAGCGACGAAGTCATGATCAAATTACGAAGAAAAAAAAATCAGCATCTGCATGCAAAATAAGTAGTATCCCCCCTTTTTTTATAAAAAAAAAATTAGATAATAAGAGCAAGGGAGTCAGATTACAAAAATAGAAAATTGAATAAATATAAACAAGCAAATGTACATCTCTGAAACCATTTTATTTATTTTCATTGGGATGGAGAAAGCACAACCAAAACTAAGGGTTCTCTGTGACGTCATACCTGTTGGCCTGAACTTTTCTGGACACTCCCTGCACTGTTAAAAAACCACCCTTTACTTTATAAATAACAATATGCAACGTAAATTTATATGTACGTGATAGGTAAACTTACCTTATCTGTTATGGTTAACATTTTCCTTTGCCGCTTAGGCTCACTATAAGAAGCCTTAGAAGATGAAGGATGCTTGGGAGGCATTGCAAAGGTTAAAATACGCGAGTAAAAAAATCACAAGCAAAACATATTAATAATAATAAGCACAAAGTAACCGGAGCACACGAGTGAGATGAGACAATGGAAGATGGTGGAAGCCTTTGTCCGAAACGCTGATAGCGGTATCATATTTTACATGTTGCAATACTGTTAGTATTTATGTTTTTTACTATTTTTTACTGTTTTATTATTCTTAGGCTAAGAAATAAGTTTTTTTTATCAATAAAATCATGAAACTACTGGAAATATAAATATATATGCTAGCTCACGTACCTGCGACCCCAATACATAGTACACTATCGAACACAAGCAAAACGTTTAATAAGCACAACATGAACGGCGCACACGTGAGTTAGACTGAACTAGCCTTTCTCCGAAACGCTGATAGCGGTATCGTATTTTACATGTTGCAATGCTGTTAGTATTTATGTTTTTTACTATTATTTACTTGTTTATTATTCTTAGGCTAAGAAATAAGTGTTTTTATCAATAACATCATGAAACTACTGAAAATATAAATATATATTGTAGCTCACGTAGCTGCGACCCTAATACATTGTACGCTATCGAACACTATTTCGCATGATGCAATACTGTGAGTTATACTGTACGTACGTATATCATTCAGTTATTAGTACAATGTATATTAATTTGAAATTCATTTACTTCTTTGATGATTGTACAAAATCTATTGTATTTATTCATTGTAATATGGAACAAATATTCCTTTTGTAAAAATTATACTTTTGAAAAGAGGTGGTCAATAAACGTATCTATCTATCTTCTTCTTCTTCTTCCTCTATTTGCGTTCCCATTTTCATATGGGGTCGCATCTCTTCACTAGTCGTCTCCACTGGTTCCGGTCCATCACTTGCTCCTCCCCCAGCTGTCTCTCTCTGAGATCCTCCTTCAGTCGGTCCTTCCACCGTAGTTTAGGTCTTCCTCGTCTACGTCTGCCCTCCACGTCCATCTTCATCACTCTCACACCCACGTAGTCTTCTTCTCTCCTCTTCACATGACCGAACCACTGTAATCTCCTCTCCTGCGCTTTCGCCAACGCCTCCACCACCTTCACTGTACCTCTGATCCGGTCATTTCATATCCTGTCCTCCCTCGTCACCCCACACATCCACCTCAGCATTCTCATTTCTGCGACATCTATCTTCCTTTCTTGAACCTTTTTCACCGGCCACGTCTCCGCTCCGTACAGCAACGCTGGTCTCACAACTGACTTGTACACTTTTCCTTTCACTCTAGCACTGATTTTCTTGTCACATAGCACCCCTGATGTTCTCTTCCAGCTGTTCCACGCTACCTGGAGCCTATGATCAATCTCTCTCTCTAGGTCTCCATCCTTCGTTACGTAGGAGCCGAGGTATATATATATATATATATATATATATATATATATATATATATATATATATATATATATATATATATATATATATATATATATATATATATAGCTATCTATCTAAATTTATGTTTTTTACTATTTTTTACTATTTTATTATTCGTAGGCGGGAAATAAATTTTTTTTATCAATTAGATAATGAAATAATTTTTTTTCAATAAAAAAAATGAAAATACTAAGAATTTTTATTTTTTTAATATTTTAATATTTTTGCATATACCCAAAAAATAAAATAATAATTTGCCCCCCAAAAAACGGGGTACAGTGAAAACGCGAACCAAAAAAAGCGATACAGGGGGGGGGAACACTGTGTCTTCTTCTTCCTCTATTTGCGTTCCCATTTTCATATGGGGTCGCATCTCTTCACTAGTCGTCTCCACTGGTTCCGGTCCATCACTTGCTCCTCCTCCAGCTGTCTCTCTCTGAGATCCTCCTTCAGTCGGTCCTTCCACCGTAGTTTAGGTCTTCCTCGTCTACGTCTGCCCTCCACGTCCATCTCCATCACTCTCACACCCACGTAGTCTTCATCTCTCCTCTTCACATGACCGAACCACTGTAATCTCCTCTCCTGCGCTTTCGCCGACGCCTCCACCACCTTCACTGTACCTCTGATCTGGTCATTTCGTATCCTGTCCTCCCTCGTCACCCCACACATCCACCTCAGCATTCTCATTTCTGCGACATCTATCTTCCTTTCTTGAACCTTTTTCACAGGCCACGTCTCCGCACCGTACAGCAACGCTGGTCTCACAACTGACTTGTACACTTTTCCTTTCACTCTAGCACTGATATTCTTGTCACATAGCACCCCTGATGTTCTCTTCCAGCTGTTCCATGCTACCTGGATCCTATGATCAATCTCTCTCTCTAGGTCTCCATCCTTCGTTACGTAGGAGCCGAGGTATTTGAAGGCGTCCGCCTTTGGGAGCTTGTGGTCTTGCATGAACAGGTCGCCTCCTTGTGTCACATTGCACTCCAGGTACTCCGTTTTCTGTCTGCTCACCTTCAGTCCGTAATCCTCCAGCAAACCCCTCCATAGCTCCAACCTCTCTTGCAATTCTTCACGGCTCTCGGAGACCAAAACAATATCGTCTGCAAAGAGCATGCTCCATGGTGCCTCCTTTGTCACTTCCTCCACCATCACATCCATGAGAAGGTTAAATAGATAGGGGCTAAGAGCTGATCCCTGATGGAGTCCAACTTTCACCTGAAAAGGCTCTGTAGTGCCAACTGTACTTCTTACTCTTGTTGTGGCTTCCCTGTATATGTCCTGAACTATCTTGACATACTTCTCCTTCACTCCCTTCGACCTCATACTCCTCCACACCTCGCTTCTCGGGACCCGATCATAAGCTTTTTCCAGGTCAATAAACGCCATGTACAGCCCTCTTTGCTTATCTCTATATTTTTCCATTGTCTGCCTCATTGCGAATACTGGGGGAACACTGTGTATATATATATATATATATATATATATATATATATATATATATATATATATATATATATATATATATATATATATATATATATATATATATATATATATATATATATATATATATATATATATATCACACAGTGTTGCCTCACTTATCGCGGTAGTTCGGTTCCGGGACACGGCGCGAACCAGGAAATCCGCGAAGTAGGATCCGCCTATATGTACATAGATATTTTAATATATTTTTACGTTTACACTGTATAAACCCTCCCTGCACTGTTAAAAAAACACCCTTTACATTATAAATAACAGCAAGCAACGTAAATTTTTATGAAAGTAATAGATAAAATTACGGTGAATGAAGTGATAATGACTTGACATACATACTCATTTACAATTATTTTTTCGTTTACGTACTGTATAAACCCTCCCTGCAATGTTAAAAAAAACACCCTTTACATTATAAATAACAGCAAGCAACGTAAATTTTTATGAAAGTGATAGATAAAATTACGGTGAATGAGGTGATAATGACGTGACATACATACTCATTTACAATTATTTTTTCGTTTACGTACTGTATAAACCCTCCCTGCACTGTTAAAAAAACACCCTTTACATTATAAATAACAGCAAGCAATGTAAATTTTTATGAAAGTGATAGATAAAATTATGGTGAATGAGGTGATAATGACGTGACATACATACTCATTTACAATTATTTTTTCGTTTACGTACTGTATAAACCCTCCCTGCACTGTTAAAAAAACACCCTTTACATTATAAATAACAGCAAGCAACGTAAATTTTTATGAAAGTGATAGATAAAATTACGGTGAATGAAGTGATAATGACTTGACATACATACTCATTTACAATTATTTTTTCGTTTACGTACTGTATAAACCCTCCTTGCACTGTTAAAAAAACACCCTTTACATTATAAATAACAGCAAGCAATGTAAATTTTTATGAAAGTGATAGATAAAATTACGGTGAATGAGGTGATAATGACGTGACATATATACTCATTTACAATTATTTTTTCGTTTACGTACTGTATAAACCCTCCCTGCACTGTAAAAAAAAACACCCTTTACATTATATATAACAGCAAGCAATGTAAATTTTTATGAAAGTGATAGATAAAATTACGGTGAATGAGATGATAATGACGTGACATGCATACTCATTTACAATTATTTTTTCGTTTACGTACTGTATAAACCCTCCCTGCACTGTTAAAAAAACACCCTTTACATTATAAATAACAGCAAGCAACATAAATTTTTATGAAAGTGATAGATAAAATTACGGTGAAATGAGGTGATAATGACGTGACATACATACTCATTTACAATCATTTTTTCGCTTACGTACTGTATAAACCCTCCTTGCACTGTTAAAAAAAACACCCTTTACATTATAAATAACAGCAAGCAACGTAAATTTTTATGAAAGTGATAGATAAAATTACGATGAATGAGGTGATGATGACGTGACACACATACTCATTTACAATTAGTTTTTCGTTTACGAACTGTATAAACCCTCCCTGCACTGTTAAAAAACACCCTTTACATTATATATAACAGCACGCAACGTAAATTTCAATAAAAAAATGAAAATACTGAAGAAAAACAAAATTTCAATATTTTAATATTTTTGCGTATACCCATAAAATAAAATAATAATTTATCCAAAAAAAAAACGCGATAGAGTGAGAACGCGAACCAAGAAGCGCGAATAACCGTGGTAACACTGTATACACCTAGTTCTCAGAATAATACCTAGATAGGTTCTCAGAAGTGTCAGGTAAATGGAAAATCACGTAAAAAAACTAGTAATTTTCCATAGGAAACAATTACAAAGGGCATAGATACGTTCCAAACCTTACGTAGACACACCATGCCAAAGATATAAGATAGGTAAAAAACATATTTTATTACTACATAGCAAAGCAGAAAGCCCTGTAACTACTTTTAAGAGTATACAGAAGATATTCATATTCACTTTACAGCTAGAAATTAACATGCATTACTGTGTTGTACTCTATTATGCAGTGGGCAACAGTCATACAGTACACTTGGACATGCATGGTGGCCGTGAGCAAGTAACTTATGCAGTAGAAGAGGAGGAGGATGCAGGAGAACGAACCTCTATCTACAAATGTAAACAATGCTAAAATAAAAATTATAAATAACCAAAGCAAGACTAAAAAACGAAAACAAAAATTAATTATGCAATGCCTAAATCTACCATATGACAAATTAAAAAAACTTAATCTACATTCTCTAGAGAGGCGCAGAGTTAGGGGGGATATGATTGAGGTGTATAAATGGTTTAAAGGGATTAACAAGGGTGATATTAATAAAGTTTTAAAAATTCATGATCAAACCAGAACTCGTAATGGGTAATGGATTTAGGCTTGATAAATTTAGGTCCAGAAGGGAAATTGGTGAAAATTGGTTTGGTACTACCGTAGAGTAGCTGATGCATGGAACAGGATTCCTAGTAGGATAATAAATGCCAATACTGTGTATATATATACAGTGTTACCTCGGTTATTCGCGCTTCTTGGTTCGCGTTCTCACTCTATTGTGTGTTTTTTTTTTTTTTTTTTTTATAAATTATTATTTTATTTTATGGGTATATGCAAAAATATTAAAATATTGAAAAATTTTTTTTTTCAGTATTTTCATTTTTTTATTGAAATTTACGTTGCGTGCTGTTATTTATAATGTAAAGGGTGTTTTTTTAACAGTGCAGGGAGGGTTTATACAGTTCGTAAACGAAAAAATAATTGTAAATGAGTATGTATGTCACGTCATCATCACCTCATTCATTGTAATTTTATCTATCACTTTCATAAAAATTTTCGTTGCTTGCTGTTATTTATAATGTAAAGGGTCTTTTTTTAACAGTGCAGGGAGGGTTTATACAGTTCGTAAACGAAAAAATAATTGTAAATGAGTATGTATGTCACGTCATCTTCACCTCATTCATCGTAATTTTATCTATCACTTTTATAAAAATTTACATTGCTTGCTGTTATTTATAATGTAAAGGGTCTTTTTTTAACAGTGCAGGGAGGGTTTATACAGTACGTAAGCGAAAAAATAATTGTAAATGAGTATGTATGTCACGTCATTATCACCTCATTCACCGTAATTTTATCTATCACTTTCATAAAAATTTACGTTGCTTGCTGTTATTTATAATGTAAAGGGTGTTTTTTTAACAGTGCAGGGAGGGTTTATACAGTACGTAAATGAAAAAATAATTGTAAATGAGTTTGTATGTCACATCATTATCACCTCATTCACCGTAATTTTATCTATCACTTTCATAAAAATTTACGTTGCTTGCTGTTATATATAATGTAAAGGGTGTTTTTTTAACAGTGCAGGGAGGGTTTATACAGTACGTAAACGCAAAAATAATTGTAAATGAGTATGTATGTCACGTCATTATCACTTCATTCACCGTAATTTTATCTATCACTTTCATAAAAATTTACGTTGCTTGCTGTTATTTATAATGTAAAGGGTGTTTTTTAACAATGCAGGGAGGGTTTATACAGTGTAAGCGTAAAAATATATTAAAATTTCTATGTACATATAGGCGGATCCTACTTCGCGGATTTCCTGGTTCGCGCCGAGTCCCGGAACCGAACTACCGCGATAAGTGAGGCAACACTGTATATATATATATATATATATATATATATATATATATATATATATATATATATATATATATATATATATATATATATATATATATATATATATATACAGTGTTCCTTCCATTATCGCGATGGTTCGGTTCCGGGACCCGGCGCGAGACAGGAAAATCACGGAGTAGGATCAGCCTATATGCACATCGATATTTTAATTTATTTTTACGATTACACTGTATAAACCCTCCCTGTACTGTTAACAAACCACCCTTTACTTCATGAATAACAGCATGCAACGTAAATTTATATGAAAGAGATAGATAAAATTACGGTGAATGAAGTGGTAATTACATGACATACTCATGTACATAAGTATTTAAAATTATTTTCATTTTTACGTACTGTATAAACCCTCCCTGCACTGTTAAAAAAACACCCTTTACTTTATTAATAACAGCAAGCAGCGTAAATTTTTATGAAAGTGATAGGAAAACTTACCATGAATGAGGTGATGATGACGTGACATACTCATATACATAGGTATTGTACAATTATTTTTACGTTTATGTACTGTATAAACCCTCCCTCTACTGTTAAAAAAACACCCTTTACTTTATAAATAACAGCATTCAACGTAGGTGAGGGCCTTTTCGTTTTCCGAAACGCTGATAGCGTTATCGTATTTTACATGGTGCAATACTGTTAGTATTTATGTTTTTTATTATATTTTACTGTTTTATTATTCTTAGGCTAGTAAATACTTGTTTTATCAGTAACATAATGACTCTTTAATATTCACCTGGTCACGTACGTAAGAGCCTTTGCGTTTTCCGGAACGTGATACCGGTATCGTATTTACCATGATGCAATACTGTTATTACTGTATTTATTTTTTTTACTCTTTTTCACTGTTTTATTATTCTTAGGCTAGGAAATACTTGTTTTATCAATAAAATAATGAAAATTTTAATATTCACTAGGTCATGTAGGTGAGAGCCTTTGCGTTTTCCGAATCGCTGATGCCGGTATCATATTTTGCGTAGTGCAATACTGTTAGTATTTATGTTTTTTACTATTTTTTACTGTTTTATTATTCTTAGGCTAAGAAATAAATTTGTTTTATCAATAAAATCTTGAAACTACTGGAAATTTTAATATACAGTATATGCTAGCTCACTTAGGAGCGACCCCAATACATTGTAAGCTATCGGACACTATTTGACATGATGCAATACCCTGTACTGTGAGTTATATATCTAAATTTATGTTTTTTACTATTTTTTGCTGTTTTATTATTCATTGCCTGGGAAATAAAGTTTTTTTTAGCAATTAAATAATGAAATTTGATTTTTTCAATAAAAAAATTAAAATACAGTGATCCCCCGCTGGATCGCATTTCTTGGTTCGCATTTTCACTGTACCACTTTTTTTTTTTTGGCAAATTATTATTGTATTTTTTGGGTATATACAAAAATATTAAAATAAAAAAAAAAAATTCACAGTATTTTCGTTTTTTTTTATTAAAAAAAAACATATTTCCATATCTAATTGATGAAAAATAGTTATTTCCCAGCCTACGAATAATAAAAGAGTAAAAAATAGTAAAAACATAAATTTAGATATACGTACGTACAGTATAACTCACAGTATTTCATCAAGCGAAATAGTGTCCGATAGCGTACAATGTATTGGGGTCGCAGCTATGTGGGCTAGCATATATATTTATATTTCCAGTAGTTTCATGATTTTAATGATAAAAAAAGTATTTCTTAGCCTACGAATAATAAAACAGTAAAAAATAGTAAAAAACATAAATACTCAAAGTATTGCAACTTGTAAAATACGATACCGCTATCTGCGTTTCGGACAAAGGCTCGTTCAGTCTAGCTCACGTGTGCGCCGTTCACGTTGTGCTTATTAAACGATTTGCTTGTGTCCGATAGCGTACAATGTATTGGGGTCGCAGCTACGTGAGCTAGCATATATATTTATATTTCCAGTAGTTTCATGATTTTATTGATAAGAAAACGTATTTCTTAGCTTAAGAATAATAAAACAGTATAAAATAGTAAAAAACATAAATACTAATAGTACTGTAACATGTAAAATACGATACCACTATCAGCCTTTCGGACAAAGGCTCGTTCAGTATAACTCACGTGTGAGCCGTTCACGTTGTGCTTATTAATGCGTTTTGCTTGTGATTTTTTTACCCATCATATTTTAACCTTTGCAATGCCTCCCAAGCATCCTTCATCTTCTAAGGCTTCTTGTACTGAGCCTAAGCGGCAAAGGAAAATGTTAACCATAACAGATAAGGTATATTTACCTATCACGTACATATAAATTTACGTTGCATGCTATTAGTTATAAAGTAAAGGGTGGTTTTTTAACAGTGCAGGGAGGGTTTATACAGTAAACGTAAAAATAATTGTAAAATACCTATTTACATGAGTATGTCATATAAATTTACGCTTGCATGCTGTTATTTATGAAGTAAAGGGTCGTTTGTTAACAGTACATGGGGGGTTTATGCAGTTTATACGGTGTAAACGTAAAAATAAATTAAAATATCTATCTTCATATAGGCTGATCCTACTCTGCGATTTTCCTGTCTCGCGCCGGGTCCCGGAACTGAACTCTCGCGATAATGGAAGGAACACTGTACTGAAAATTTTTATTTTTTCAATATTTTAATATTTTTGCATATACCCAAAAATCAAATAATAATTTGCCAAAAAGAAAACCGTGGTATAGTGAAAACGCGAGCCAAGAAACGCGATCCAGCGAAGGATCACTGTATATATATATATATATATATATATATATATATATATATATATATATATATATATATATATATATATATATATATATATATATATATATATATAGTGATCCTTCGCTGGATCGCTTTTCTTGGCTTGTCTTTTCACTGTACCACAATTTTTTTGGACAAATTTTTTTTTTTTGGGGGGTACAGTAATCCCCCCACGATTGCGGTAGTTCGGTTTCTGGACCTGGCGCGAGACAGGAAAACCGCGAAGTAGGATCAGGCTATATGTACATAGATATTTTAATTTATTTTAACGTTTACACTGTATAAACCCTCCTGTACTGTTAATAAACCACCCTTTACTTCATAAATAACAGCATGCAACGTAAATTTATATGAAAGTGATAGATAAAATATGGTGAATGAACATACTCATGTACATAGGTATTTTACAATAATAGTTTGCCAAAAAAAACTGCGATACAGTGAAAACGTGAACCAAGAAACGCAATACAGCGGGGGATCACTGTATATGCAAAAATATTAAAATATTAAAGAAAAAAAAATTTCAGTATTTTCATTTTTTATTGAAAAAAACATATTTCATTATCTAATTGATAAAAAGAATTTATTTCCCAGCCTACGAATAATAAAGCAGTAAAAAATAGTAAAAAACATAAATTTAGATATACGTACAGAGTGTCCACAAAGTCTGTGTACATAGGAAATTTCACTATGCAGACCTATTCAATCGAGTTCACCTGAATTTTGTAAAGCGCATCAAATTATGCATTGAAAATGATGGAAATCATATTGAAAATATTATTTATTAACATTAGATTTAAATAAAATTGTTTTGTTTTAAAAGTATGTGTTAATCTCCTGTGTACCCAGACTTCGTCTGGGTACACAGGAGATTAACACATACTTTTAAAACAAAATTTTATTTAAATCTAATTTTAATAAATAATATTTTCAATATGATTTCCATAATTTTCAATGCATAATTTGATGTGCTTTACAAAATTCAGGTGAACTCGATTGGATAGCTCTGCATAATGAAATTTCCTATGTACCCAGACTTTGTGGACACCCTTTACAGTATAACTCACAGTATTGCATCATGCGAAATAGTGTCCGATAGCGTACAATGTATTGGGGTTGCAGCTACGTGAGCTAGCATATATATTTATATTTCCAGTAGTTTCATGATTTTATTGATAAAAAAAAACATATTTCTTATCCTAAGAATAATAAAGCAGTAAAAAATAGTAAAAAACATAAATACTAACAGTATTGCAACATGTAAAATACGATATCGGTATCAGCGTTTCGGACAAAGGCTCGTACCTACGTGAGATAGTGTTCGATAGTGTACAATGTATTGGGGTCGCACCTATGTAAGCTAGCATATATATTAAAATTGCCAGTAGTTTCATGATTTTATTGATAAAAAAAAGTATTTCTTAGCCTAAGAATAATAAAATTGTAAAAAATAGTAAAAAACATAAATACTAACAGTATTGCAACATGTAAAATACGATACCGCTATCAGTGTTTCGGACAAAGGCTCGTTCAGTCTAACTCACGTGTACGCCGTTCACGTTATGCTTATTAATACGTTTTGCTTGTGATTTTTTTACTTGCATATTTTAACCTTTGCAATGCCTCCCAAACATCCCTCATCTTCTAAGGCTTCTTGTAGTGAGCCTAAGCGGCAAAGAAAAATGTTAACCAAAACAGATAAGGTAAGTTTACCTATCACGTACAAATAAATTTACGTTGCATGCTGTTATTTATAAAGTAAAGGGTGGGTTTTTAACAGTGCAGGGAGGGTTTATACAGTATACGTAAAAATAATTGTAAAATACCTATGGACATGAGTACGTCATATAAATTTACGCTTGCATGCTGTTATTTATGAAGTAAAGGGTGGTTTGTTAACAGTACAGGGAGGGTTTATACAGTGTATACGGTGTAAACGTAAAAATAAATTAAAATATCTACGTACATATAGGCTGATCCTACTCCGCGATTTTCCTGTTTCGCACCGTGTCCCAGAACCGAACCTTTGCGATAATGGAAGGAAATATATACAGTGTTCGCCCGTTGTATTGCGTTTCTTGGTTCGCGTTCTCACTGTATCGCGGCTTTTTTTTTTGATAAATTATTATTTTATTTTATGGGTATACGCAAAAATAATAAAATATTGAAAAAATAAACATTTTCAGTATTTTCATCTTTTTGTTGAAAATGTAATTTTACGTTGCTTGCTGTTATTTATAATGTAAAGGGTGTTTTTTTAACAGTGCAGGGAGGGTTTATACAGTAAGTAAACGTAAAAATAATTGTAAAATACCTATGTACATGAGTATGTCATGTAATTACCACTTCATTCACCTTAATTTCATCTATCACTTTCATATAAATTTGAGTTGCATACTGTTATTTATGAAGTAAATGGTGGTTTGTTAACCGTACAGGGAGGGTTTATATAGTGTAAACATAAAAATATTTGTAAAATACCTATGTACATCAGTATGTCATGTAATTACCACTTCATTCACCGTAATTTTATCTACCACTTTCATGTAAATTTACGTTGCTTGCTGTTATTTATAATGTAAATGGTGTTTTTTTAACAGTGCAGGGAGGGTTTATACAGTACGTAAATGTAAAAATAATTATTTCTTTGTCTCTATATCTTGACTTAAATGTACAAAATATTGGTAAATTTTATGGATATTGTAAAGAATAATGACCTGCTGTAAGTTTAATTATGGTAGTCTTACCTTATTGTTTTCATTGTAATTTATCCGAGATATTTTGAGATAATCACCTTTACGGGCTTGGATTTTTGGCGAATATCTGAATGTACAAGGTCTTTCAATGCTAGTCATCTTATAAGGAGTAAGATTGCGAGATCGAACTTCATGGAATACATAGAAACGTTAGTTACAGGTGGAATACCTATGTCTCTTTGCTAGAACAGACTAAACAATCTTCATGGAGTATTTCTCAGTGTTAATGCGCTTGGGTTTTCTGGACGAGATAGTGAAACGTGGATATCAAACACCGTAGAGTTTTGATATATATATATATATATATATATATATATATATATATATATATATATATATATATATATATATATATATATATATATATATATATATATATATATATATATATATATATATATATATATATATATATATATATATATATATATATATATATATATATATATATACAGTGCAGGGAGAGTTTATACAGTACGTAAACGTAAAAATAATTGTAAAATACCTATGTACATGAGTATGTCATGTAATTACCACTTCATTCACCTTAATTTTATCTATCACTTTCATATAAATTTATGTTGCATGCTGTTATTTATGAAGTAAAGGGTGGTATGTTAACAGTACAGGGAGGGTTTATACAGTGTAAACGTAAAAATAAATTAAAATATCTATGTACATATAGGCTGATCCTACTCCGCGGTTTTCCTGGTTTGCGCCGGGTCCCGGAACCGAACTACTGCGATAAGGGGGGGAACACTGTATATATATATATATATATATATATATATATATATATATATATATATATACACCTTGTTCTCAAAATAACGCCTAGATAGGTTTTCAGAAGTGTCGTGTAAATGGAAAATCGCGTGAAAAAAAGAGTAATTTTCCATAGGAAACAATGATAATGGGCATAGGTATGTTCCAAGCCTTACATAGACACACCATGCCAAAGATATAAGATAAGTAAAAAATATATTTTATTACTACATAGCAAAGCAGAAAGCCCTGTATCTATTTTTAAGAGTATACAAAAGATATTCATATTTACTTTACAGCTAGAAATTAACATACATTACTGTACTGTACTCAATTATGCAGTGGGCAACAGTCATACAGTACACTGGGACATGCATGGTGGCCGTGAGCAAGTAACTTATGTGGTAGAAGAGAAGGAGGATGCAGGAGAACGAACCTCTATCTGCAAATGTAAACAAAGATAAAATAGAAATTATAAATAACCAAAGCAAGACTAAAAAACGAAAAAATAAAATAATTATGCAATGCCTAAATCTACCATATGACAGATTAAAAAAAACTTAATCTACATTCTCTAGAGAGGTGCAGAGTTAGGGGGGATATGAATGAGGTGTATACATGATTTAAAGGGATAAACAAGGGTGATATTAATCAAGTTTTAAAAATTCATGATCAAACCAGAACTCGTAATGGGTAATGGATTTAAGCTTGATAAATTTAGGTTCAGAATGGAAATTGGTGAAAATTGGCTTGGTAATTCCATAGAGTAGCTGATGCATGGAACAGGATTCCTAGTAGGATAAATACCAAACCTTGGACACCTTCAAATGTAGATTAGATAGACATATGACAGAGGCAGGGTGGGTGTGAATAGGTTAGTGCTTATTAGAAGAATCATAACATGAAAAATAGAATAAATATGTAGAGTAGAATAGAATAGGCTAGACATGCTGAAAATATCATTCAAAAATGGAGCTGCCTCATGTGTGCCAGTAGGCATGTTGCAGTGTCCCCTATTCTTATGTTCTTAAAACATTCTACTCACTATATAGGTGTGCAACAGGTAAGGACCGAGTGTGGTAGCGGTGAGCACGTGATGTCAGCGGTAGCAGAAGAGGAGGAGGATGCAGGAGAACGAACCTCTATCTGTAAATGTAAACAAAGATAAAATAAAAATTATAAAAACCAAAGCAAGACTAAAAAATGAAAAAAAAATTCATTATGCAATGCCTAAATGGAAAACACATTCTACTCACTCTATAGGTGCGCAACAGGTAAGGGCAGAGCGAGGTAGTGGCGAGCACGTGACATCAGCGGTAGCAGAAGAGAAGGGGGAAGCGTTAGAACGAACCCCATCTGCAAACGTAATCTAAAATAAAATTAACAAAAGCAATACTAAAAAAACGAAAATAAAAATCATTATGCAATGCCTGAATTACTGTAAAAAAAAAAAACATAACACATTCTACTCACCATTATACAGCGACATGCATAGAGGCAGAGAGCACGTGACGTCAGCAGTATTAGAAGAGGAGAAGGAGCCTCTATCTGCCAAACGTAAGAAGCAATTATCAAAATCAAGACTAGAAAACTTAATGTTTTCATTATGCAGTCCCGGAATTACTATAACAAAAAAATATAAAACACCTTTTACTCACTCTATATACGGTAACCAACAGGTATGGGATGAGCATGGTGGCGGGGAGCACTTGACATAAGCGGTGTTAGAAGAGTACGAACCTCTGTCTGCAAATGTTAAAAAGCAATCAACAAATGTAAGACTAGAAAACTAATTTTATTTCAGTATGCAATGCCTGAATTACTATAACAAAAATAAATATAAAACACATTCTACTCGCTCAATATACGGTGAGCAACAGGTATGGGCTGAGCGTGGTGGCGGCGAGCACGTGACTTTAGCGGTAGGAGACGAGGAGAGGGAAGGGTTAGAACGAACCCCTAGCCGAAAAAGTAGAGTTACAATAAAAAAAAGTCATTAAAAGCAAGGCTAGAATTTTTTTTTCATTATGCAATGCACATTAATGATGTACAATAAAAAATATTACACATTCTACTCACTTTATATACGGCGAGCAACAGTCGTCAAGCATGTTTGAGACGACCAGGTGATATAATCGATAGGAGGAGGAGAAGAGGAGGAAGTGGAAGAGCCAACCCCTAGCTGCAAAAGTAATAAAGCTACCATTAAAAACATGAAAAACAACAGTAGAAAACTCATATTTTATAATTATGCAACGACTGAATATAATAATGTACATGATATTAAAAACATAACAAAAAAGAAGACGTAAAAGATTACAGAGGTGTACTCATTCTATGTACGATGGGCAACAATCAAACTGGGACGAGCGGGGTGGCCTTGATAAGGTGAGGTAAACGGTAGGAGAGGGTGGAAAAGATGAGGAGGAAGAGGAACAGGGAGAGCTATCCCCTGGTTGAGGTTGGGGTTCATACTGTTTAGATGTGCTGGGCTGAGGGTCATCAATATCACTTCTTTTTTTTTACTGAAAAGTAAGAATCAAGAGTTGCCTGCTGTGCAATCCTCCTCTTTTCTTTTAATATTTCCTTATAGCAGGAAGTATTATGCAAAATTTTTATGGATGTAATGGCAGCACACTCTATATCGGGATCTTCCTTATCCAATATCTCTAAGGTACTCTCGATATGGTGAAAAAATTTAGTTAATCCACTCACAGTGAGTGATTTCTTGGGCCTCGCAGCATGTGCT
Organism: Halocaridina rubra; assembly: GCA_037179515.1. Taxonomy (NCBI): domain Eukaryota; kingdom Metazoa; phylum Arthropoda; class Malacostraca; order Decapoda; family Atyidae; genus Halocaridina; species Halocaridina rubra. Next base: position 29,762 of record JAXCGZ010022785.1, on the reverse strand, counting down.
GCTGCCTCGATTTCCTCCCTCTCCTGACGTTGTTCTTCACCTTCCATGTTCTCCAAATCCTCGGCAGTCAAAACCTCTGTGTGGGAAGCAAGAAGGGCATCCACATCTACCTCAAAAACGTCGGTGAATCCCACAAGATGTGCAAGCTGAACACACTCAAGTCTTGTCTTTCACAGCCGATCATTTAGGTCAAAACCTGGGAAAAAGTTCACTAACTGCAGACCAGCATTCTTCGAGGCTCCATTAATACATGACTGAGTTACTTCAGCCCAAGAATCCTTCACATACCATATGGCATGCTTGATATTAAATTCTTTCCAGTAGTCATTAACCGCAATCTTCTTTATATCTAGGTTCGAGATATCGCCTGCCTCAGCTGCTCTCTCAAGGTCACCCATGCTGACGTCAGCCTTACTGGTGAGATCTTTAAACGAATGCTTGAGGTAGTGCGATTTCAGCATCTGCACTACCCCCTGGTACATTGGTTGAATTAGGAAAGTTGTATTTGGCGGCAGAAATACAACTTTGATGTTAGGATGAATATCGGCAATTGAAGTAGGATGGGCTTGAGCATTATGTAAGAGCATAAGAATTTTAAAGGGCAAATCATGACTCTTGCAATAGACTTCTAACTCTTTGGCAAGAAATGTCATGAAGTAATCCTTAAAAATACTCCCAGTCATCCATCCTTTCGGATTTGAATACCAGTGCACTGGAAGTAACGCTCTGTTGTAACCCTTTAGTGCTCGAGGATTTTTGGAATGGTAGATCATTACCGGCCTCAGCTTCTTGTCGCCTTCAGCATTAGCACCAATCAGTAGGGTAAAACGATCTTTTGCTGCCTTGAATCCGGAAGCTCGTTTTTCCTCCATGGAAATATACGTCCTTTCTGGCATTCGCTTCCAGAATAAAGCAGTTTCGTCCATATTGGAAATCTGCCTGGACATATACAGTATCCCCCTTCCTCTATAACAGCCTTTAATTCTGTTGGAAACCGCTTTGCCGCATCCGTATCAGCTGATGAGCTTCCGCCTTGTAACTTTCGGTTGCAATAACCATACCTTCGTTGGAAATGAGTGAACCAACCAGAGCTAGCATAAAAGGGTTTCACTTCTTCGCCTGCCGTCGTGGATTTCAAATGTTCATAAATCTCACACGCTTTTTCCCTGACGATACTATATGGCAGGTTTGTTTGCTGTTAGTTCTTAAGATTCATCCACATTTTTTGCATTTTCTCCATCTTCTCCATAATAATCGTTCGAGAATATGAGGCTTTAGCCGCAGTTAAGCTCACACAAGCTTTGGCATTTTTCCGGATCCTCTCCTTATTATCACGGATAGTGCGCAGCGTGCTCTCCGGGAGATTCATAACCCGTTTAATGGTGCCCGTACTCTCACCACGCTCATACTGGGTCAACACTTGAAGCTTCACTTCAAGGGTTATTGCCTTTCTGGCTCTTTTGGGAGTACTAGAAGCACTTCCACAGTCTTTTCCTGTGAGTTTACTAGCCATAATATTGTAGTACAGGTCAGATTGCATATTCCTAGACTTCCAGAAAGCGTTTGACACTGTTCCACATGGGAGACTTATTAGGAAGCTGCAAGCAATGGCTAGAATAGGTGGAAATCTTTTGGAATGGATAAAAACTTACTTAGAAGGAAGGGAACAGAGGGTTAGAGTAAGACACTCAGTGTCTGAATGGAGAAGAGTTAGTAGTGGAGTTCCACAGGGTTCAGTTTTAGGGCCACTTGTGTTCCTTGTATATGTAAATGACCTACCAGAGTCTGTAAATTCATTCATTAATATGTTTGCAGATGATGCAAAACTGTGAAGAAAGTAAAAAACGAGAACAATGGTAGGGAACTTCAAGAGGACCTAAATAATCTGCATGAGTGGTCAGAAAAGTGGCTAATGAAATTCAATACTTCAAAATGTAAGGTAATGAGAATGGGTACAAGTGCAAGAAGGCCCAAGCTTGACTACTCGGTGGCTGGAGTACAACTTCAAGAGACAGAATATGAGAGAGATCTAGAAGTAAACATACTGGCAGATTTGTCTCCAGAAATACATATAAATGGCATAGTAAGGGCAGCATATGCATTCTTATCAAATGTAAGGGTAGCCTTCAGGCACATGGACAAGGAAATGTTCAGAAATATATATGTAACCTATGTGAGGCCAAAACTCGAATATGCAGCCCCCTTTTGGAATCCACACTTGAAAAAGCACATAGCTAAGCTTGAAAAAGTTCAAAGACATGCCACGAAACTGGTGCCAGAAATACGCAATCTCAGTTATGATGAGAGGCTGAGGGAATTAGACTTACCATCACTCAAAGCTAGAAGATTGAGGGGGGATATGGTGACAGTCTTTAAATTCCTTTATGGTTATGATAGAGTGGATAGGGATCGATATTTTGATATGGCTGGCTCTAGAACTAGAGGTTATAGTTTGAAGCTTCGTAAGAAAACTTCTTTGCAGGATGTAAGGAAATACTTTTTCAGTGTAAGAGTAGTTGATAATTGGAATTGGCTAAGCGAGGAGGTAGTTAATGCTATTTCAATCCATAGTTTTAAGGACAGGTATGATAAGTATGACTAAGTATAAAATGGAACCGATGAGGAGACGGGAAGATACGAGCTTTTGGCTCTCTCCCGTAAACACAATTAGGTAATCAGTTATCTGTAAAATTTAAAAGAACTGAAAACACAGTTATAAATATATCCACGCACAGTGGATAAAGTACCCTAGTTTAGGGTAATCAGAGAATAATGAGAGTGATATCTACATTGAGTATATAATAATAATCATAATAATAATAATAATAATGAATTTCATTACGTTTAGGGTACTCAGTATGGATATAGGGAAATTTTTGTCTATCTATCTATACATTTACCTGCTTACCTATTTACATATCTATCTTTCTATCCATCTATATTCGTATCTATCTGTCTATTTATCTATATTTCTATCCATCTATATACGTATCTATCTATCTACAGTATTTATCTATCTGTCTCTCCATCTATAAACATATCTATCTATCTATCCATATCTGATTTATTGTTTTAAATCAAGATTCTCTCTTTCTCTCTCTCATGCATTTATAAAGAGGAAAATCTAGGGGCGATTCCAGGGGGTTACAGCATTCCCTCTAGAGATGGTGAAATACCCCTAGTTTTATATAGTGGAATGGGGAAGAGGGTGGAGATGGGGGTCTAGTGTTGCTAAAATAATGTCTTTTTCTGAAGCACTCTACGGCTTAGAGATATTGCATAGCTTATACAGTATATATGGGTTTACCTTGTATTTCCTTAGAGAGAGAGAGAGACAAAGAGAGAGAGTGTATGACTGACGACCAAAATCGGAGTTATAACTAGCTCGGTGTGAAAGATATTAATATAGTTTTATATATACAGTATGAAGTATATATATATATATATATATATATATATATATATATATATATATATATATATATATATATATATATATATATATATATATATATATATATATATATATATATATATATATATATATATATATATATATATATATATATATATATATATATATATATAATGATGATGATCTTTTCTTATCGTAATCCTCTTTGTACTCGTGGAAGAAGTGTTGTACACTTACCATTTTTCCCATTTTCTCCAGAATAGCCAATGGATAATATGAAAACTTCTTACTTACCATTTTTTCCATTTTCCCCATAATATCCGATCGAGAATATGAAGACTTAGCTGCAATTAAACTAAAACCAGCTTTTGCACTTTTATTTATTTTTTCCTCATTTTCACGGATAGTGTGTATGTACATACATTCACTAAGATGCAACGCAGTTTCAATGCTGCCCGTACTCTCATCACTCTCATGACGGCCCAACCCTTGCAATTTTATTTCAGGAATTATTGCCTTTCTGCCTCTTTTGGGAGTAGAAGCACATGCAGTCCTTTCCTCGGCATTTACTGGCCATGACAGTACAATATATAATCTTTAAAATATAAAAGAACTGAACACACAAACTGTAACATTCACCGAGATATATTGCCAGATTAATGGAGACCTAACTCTCACCACTCTTATAACGGTCCAACACTTGCAATTTTATTTCAAGAATTATAGCCTTTCTGCCTCTTTTCGTGGGCATTTACTGGCCATGATAGTATGTACAATATATAATCTTTAATATATAAAAGACCTGAAAACTCGAATCGTAACAATCACCGAGATGCATCGCCAATTTATTTGCGACCGTACACACAAAGGCCCAATACTTGCAATTTTATTTCAAGAATTATTGCCTTTCTTGCTCTTTTGGGAGTAGAAGCACTTACACAGTCTTTTCTTAGGCTTTTACTGGCCATGATAGTACAATATATAATCTTTAAAATGTAAATAAACTAAAAATATAAATGTAACACAAACACAGAACAGTAAATACACACACTCAGTACACTGGGTAACAGCACACTGATGGCAGCTTGGCAGGAAAAGTGTCCGAGCACGCTTATCTACTATATATATATATATATATATATATATATATATATATATATATATATATATATATATATATATATATATATATATATATATATATATATATATATATATATATAAAAGGGGGGGGCGTTATTCGCGAAAATCGAATATTTTACTATTGCTTTTTCGTGGCGTTATTTCAATTTCGTATTTAAAAAAAATGCGTGAAAAAGGAACAAGGTGTGTGTATATATATATATATATATATATATATATATATATATATATATATATATATATATATATATATATATATATATATATATATATATATATATATATATATATATATATATATATATATATATATAATGATGATGATCTTTTCTTATCGTAATCCTCTCTGTACTCGTGGAAGAAGTGTAATTTTTTTTTTTATGAGGGCATTATTCGCGAAATTTAAATTTTTTTACTATTATTTTTTGGGGGCGTTATTGCAATTTTGTGTATAAAACTATCTCGTATAAAAGGAACAAGGTGTGTATATATATATATATATATATATATATATATATATATATATATATATATATATATATATATATATATATATATATATATATATATATATATATATATACAGTAATCCCTCGCTATGTCGCAGTTCACCTATCGCGGATTCATTGTATCGTGGGTTTTTTTGGGGGCGTTTTTTTTTTTTCTAGGCATATGCGAAAATATTAAAATTTTAAGAAATAAAATTTTTCAGTATTTTCATTATTTTATTGAATATCTTATTTTGTCATTATTTTATTGCTAAAAAAAATGTATTTCCCAGCCTACAAATAATAAAACAGTAACAAATAGTAAAATAACATAAATTTGAACATGTAACTCTGCACCATGGAAATTACGATACCAATATCAGCGTTTCGGAAAACGCAAAGGGTCGCACCTACGTGAGCTAGTATATATTATAATTTCCAGTAGTTTCATGATTTTATTGATAAAAAAAAACGTATTTATTAGCCAAAGAATAATAAAACAGTAAAATACAATAAAAAACATAAATACTAGCAGTATTGCACCTTGTAAAATACGATACCGGTATCAGCGTTTCGGAAATCGAAAAGGGTCGTACCCACGTGAGCTAGTACATACTGAAACTTTCATTATTTTATTGATAAAACAAGTATATCCTAGCCTAAGAATAAAAAATAAAACAGTAAAAATTAGTAAAAAACATAAATTTAAACATATAACTCACAGTATTGCACCATGTGAAATACTGTCCGATAGCGTACAATGTATTGGTGTATTGGAAAACACAAAGGCTCGCACCAAAGTGAGATAGTTCATGGAATGCTATTGGATGAAAGTTTGAGAGATGACGAATTATATAATTGTTTTTCTGCATGTTCTGTATCATGGGGTCTGATTGGCTTTTTGATTGAAGCTTGGTTCTCCCACCATCTTCCATTGTCTCGCCTCATCGTTCAGTCTAACTCACATGTGCGCCGTTCGCGTTATGCTTATTAATACGTTGTGCTTGTGATATTTTACTCACGTATTTCAACCTCTGCAATGCCTCCCAGCATCCTTCATCTTCTAAGGCTTCTGGTAGTGAGCCTAGGCGGCAAAGGAATATGTTAACCATAACAGATAAGGTGAAACTATTAGATATGCTAAAAGAAGGAAAAAGGATTGAGGATGTCGGCCGCCATTTTGGCCTCAACACATCTACTGTTCGCTACATCAAAAAGGACGAGGCAAATATCAGGAAAACAGCGACTATTTCTTTTAATAAATCAGCGAAGAGGGTCGTAGCATCCCGCAATAAGATAATAGTGCGGATAGAATCTGCTTTGGCCCTGTGGATTGCTGATTGCAGAAAGAAGAACATCAGCATAGACACCAATATCATACAAACAAAGGCGAAGAAGCTGTACGAGGCATACACTGCAAACGAACCCGACAACGACAGTGGCGACCGTTGAGAGGAGAAGGGGAGAGAAGAAGATATTGACAACCCACAACCAGAACCCTCCAGCGATTCTTCACCGAGGATACAATCGTTCGTGGCAAGCAAGGGATGGTTCGCCAAATTTCAAAAACGCTATGGCCTAAAGAGCGTTTCAGTTTATTGCGAAGCTGCCTCTGCAGATACAACTGCAGCAGAAGATTACGTGAACAACGACTTCAAGAAATTATCGCCGAAGGGGAATATGCTCCTGAGCAAGTCTTCAACATGAATGATACTGGGTTATTTTGGAAGAGAATGCCGTCCCGCACTTTTCTCTTCAAGGAAGAAGCTAAAGCCCCGGGATTTAAAGCGCACAAAGATCGCGTTACCCTCATCATGTGTGGAAATGCTGCGGGCTTCATGTTAAAGCCTGGGTTTATCTACAAGTCAAAGAACCCTAGGGCTTTAAAGAATAAAAACAAGAATCTGCTGCCAGTGTATTGGATGCATAACCCTAAGGCCTGGATCACGAAAAGCCTCACATCGGACTGGTTTCACCAATGCTTTATCCCTCAGGCCAAAATTTATCTTGCAGAAAAAGGCCTTGAATTAAAAGTCCTTCTTTTGATGGATAATGCTGGTGGCCATGCAACTAATCCCGAATATGACGGTGTTCAAGTAGAGTTCCTGCCACCGAATACGACGTCACTGATTCAGCCTATGGATCAAGGCATTATTTGTGCGTTCAAGACTCTCTACACCCGAAATGCCCTGGCGAACCTGTTTGAATCCATGGATTCGGACAAAGAATTCTCAATGAAGACGTACTGGCGTAATTACACGATTGCTACATGCCTTCAAAATTTTCAGAATGCAATCAAAGACATGAAGCCGGCCACAATCGATGCCAGCTGGAAGCAGTTGTGGCCCGAAGTCATCGACGACTACAAGGGATTTGCTCCTGACGAAGTCCATAACTCAGCAGTTGCAAAAGCTGTGAAGTTGGCTGCATTGCTAGGAGGAGAAGGCTTTAAAGATTTGACTCCCGAAGATGTGAATGAACTGAGTGACTGCCACTCGCAGCCTTTGACTGATGAAGACTTGGAAGAAATGACAAAATCAGCGAGCGAAGAAGAGGAAGAAGAAGAACTTGAGGAAACGCACGAAGAAATTGAAGAACCTGGCCTTACACTCGAACGTTTGGCAGCCATGTATGAACATGTGAAAGCAGTCCAACAACTCTCGTAGGTAAATGACGATAATATGATTCGTTCGGTGACCTTCTGCAATCTTCTCGATGTTGCCATGATTCCTTACAAGACCATCTTTCAACAAAAGAAGAAACAGCGACAGCAACTCCCCATTACCATGTTCTTCGCTCGCAAAAAGCAGCCGTAAAGCTGTTATTAGCTGCAGAATAATTTCCCCTGGAGTCTACAAACGTCATTACCACCTCGTTCACGGTAAGTTTACCTATCACGTTCATATAAATTTACGTTGCATGCTGTTATTTATAAAGTAAAGGGTGTTTTTTTAATTGCAGGGAGGGTTTATACAGTAAACATAAAAATAATTGTAAAATACCTATGTACATGAGTATGTAATGTCATTACCATCTCATTCACGGTAAGTTTATCTATCACTTTCAAATAAATTTACGCTTGCATGCTGTTATTTATGAAGTAAAGGGTGGTTTATTATCAGTACAGGGAGGGTTTATACAGTAAACGTAAAAATAAATGTAAAATACCTATATACATATAGGGTGATCCTACTTCACGGAAATTCACCTATCGCGGTCGGTCCCGGAACCTAACCCTCGCGATAAACAAGGGATCACTATATATATATATATATATATATATATATATATATATATATATATATATATATATATATATATATATATATATATATATATATATATATATATATATATATATATATAGGCAGGGTACTCACCACGGCTAACTCGCAGTGCCGAACGTACAGCTGGGCCGAAACTCAACTAAACATCACAATAACCTAACTGAACCCTTAACTGCAAAAATACACAGAGCCAATATACATACAAAGAATAATGAAACAGTATATATCCAGGGAACAATAGAATAATAACACTATACACCTAGTTCTCAGAATAACGCCTAGATAGGTTCTCAGAAGTGTCGGGTAAATGGAAAATCGCGTGAAAAAACGAGTCATTTTCCATAGGAAACAATGATAAAGGGCATAGATACGTTCCAAACCTTACATAGACACACTATGCCAAAGATATAAGATAAGTAAAAAACATATTATATTACTACATAGCAAAGCAGAAAGCCCTGTATCTATTTTTAAAAGTACACAAAAGATATTCATATTCGCTTTACAGCTAGAAATTAACATACATTACTGTACTGTACTCTATTATGCAGTGGGCAACAGTCATACAGTACACTGGGACATGCATGGTGGCCGAGAGCAAGTAACTTATGTGGTAGAAGAGGAGGAGGATGCAGGAGAACGAATCTCTATCTGCAATTGTAAACAAAGATAAAATGAAAATTATAAATAACCAAAGCAAGACTAAAAAACTAAAAAAAAATTAATTATGCAATGCCTAAATCTACCATATGACATTAAAATAACATAATCTACTTTCTCTAGAGGCGCAGTGCTAGGGGGGATAAGATTGAGGTGCATAAATGGTTTAAAGGGATGAACAAGGGTGATATTAATAAAGTTTTAAAAATTCATGATCAAACCAGAACTCGAAATGGGTAATGGATTTAAGCTTGATAAATTTAGGTTCAGAAGGGAAATTGGTGAAAATTGGCTTGGTAATACCATAGAGTATTCCTAGTAGGACAATAAATGCCAATACCTTAAACACCTTCAAATGTAGATTAGATAGACATACGACAGAGGTAGGGTGGGTGCATATATAATGTATAATGATGATGATCTTTTCTTATCGTAATCCTCTCTGTAACTATGGAAGAAGCGTCCGTGGCTGCTTATTTATGTATCTTATTTAATTTTTCTTTTGAGGGGGGCGTTATTCGTGAAATTCGAATTTTTTACTATTATTTTTTTGGGGCGTTATTGCAATTTTGCGGATAAAAAAATCGTGCATAAAAGGAACAAGGTGTACATACAAAAATTCACTGCAGCCAACCTTCTGCCATTTTTCATCTTCCCATCTACCCATAAAACCAACAATAAAAACGAAGTGCCAAGCGCATCAATTAAAAACAGCCGACATTCTGAACAAAACTCATTAGTTCCCTTCCATGAAAACGTTAGGTAACTCTTCCAATACAGGCTCTATTTCTGGTGTTTTCTCTCTCTCTTCTCTTTTGGAAGCTGCTTCCCTGCCTACTTGAACAAGGAAACGATCCAGCGAAATTTGTCTTTTTCTTCTTTTGTAAATTTTTCTAAAAATATTCATTGCATTGTCATTTACCGTATTCACTACTCTATTGCCCACAGTTTTATCTGGGTAATGATTCTCAGTAAAAGCCTGCACATCAGTCCACTTACTAAAAACTAAATTCTTTACTGGACACCTTTTCTCTCTCATCCCCCTCCTCCGGTGACTACTCCTCTTGGAGAATCTTCACCTGTTCACGTTGCAACTCAACTAATTCTTCGTTGGTAAGTTCTTTGTGGTCCTCCACCAGCTCCTCCATATCCTCCTCATTGATCTCCAAGCCCAAACTTCTGCCTGTGGCCACAATTTCATTAAAGATTTGAATAGCTAACTCCTGCTTCAAGGTCTCAAAATCTCCGTCAGTCGCACAACCTGGTCTAAGTTTCCTCCAGGCGGAGTCCAGTGTACGATATGAGACCTCCTTCCATGCTTTTTCAATGAGGCAATGCAGTGGAGGATATTAAAGTGGTCTTTCCAGAAATCATGAATTGTGAAATCAGTGTCATTGGTGACCTGGAAACACCTAGCAAAAAGACCTTTACAACTTTTTAAAATTAGAAATTACTTGCTGGTCCATGGGTTGGAAGATAGGAGTGGTGTTGGGAGGCAAAAATTTTACTTTAATGAAGTCATAATGTATAGCGAGATCTTCTTCCACTCCTGGAGGATGGGCAGGAGCATTATCCATTATGAGGAGACACTTAAGGGGCAAATAATTTTCCTCAAGATATTTTTTCGCTGCTGGCGCAAACACTTCAATCAACCACTCTAACAATAAAATCCACGTGACCCACACTTTTGGATTTGACCTCCACATTACTGGAAGACAAACTTTCAACACGTTATTGCGCTTAAAAAAAAGCGCGGATTTTCAGAGTGGTAAACTAAAAGAGGCTTGATCTCACAGTCCCCACTAGCATTAGCGCACAATAAAAGTCTGTCTCTTATTGGTTTGTGGCCAGGCAGTGAAATCTCCTCTTGGGTTATATAAGTTATTTTAGGCAATTTCCTCCGAAAGAGTCCCGTTTCATCACAATTTAAAACTTGTTGCGGGATATAATTTTCTTCTTCTTTGTCTCCATCTTTTCCCACTTCTATGTGGGGTCAATGTTTCTGGCCAGTTTTCTCCATTTGTTTCTGTCCCATACCTCTTCTTCTCTTCTTCTTCATCTACATCTTTTCCCACTTTTATGTGGGGTCGATGTTTCTGGCCAGTTTTCTCCATTTGTTTCTGTCCCATACCTCATCACCCAACAAACCTTTAGACCTCAGGTCGTCATTGATGCAATCCATCCATCTACGCTTTGGTCTCCCTCTCCTTCTCCTACCCTGTATATCCATTTTCATCACCCTCCCAACATACTGTTCATCCCTCCTAATGACATGACCATCCCATATTAGTCTACTTCTTGTATCTTATCTGACATTTCTCTAACTTTTGAGGTACCTCTAATTACCTCGTTTCTGATCTTATCGCTTCTTGTCACCCCACACATCCATCTCAACATCCTCATGTCTGCCACATCATTTTTTCTCTTGTGTCTTCTTTATTGCCCATGTCTCTGCTCCATACATCATCGCAGGTCTCACACCTGTCTTATGCACTTTACCCCTCAACATAATCCCTATTCTCCTGTTGCACAGCACCCCAGATATTTTCTTCCAGTTCTTCCATCCCGCTTGTATTCTGTGGGTTATTTCTAACTCTAGGTCACCATCCTCTGCTACTGTTGATCCCAAATACTTGAACTTTTCAACTCTTTTCAATACCTTCCCCTGCAAATTGACCTCCCCGTCCTCATCATCTCTCAACCTCACGAACTCTGTCTTCTTCCTGCTGATTTTCAGTCCTCTATCCTCCATCACTTTTCTCCACTCCTCGAGCTTCTCCTCCACTACCTCTCGTCTGTTGCTACTCAGTACAATGTCATCTGCAAAGAGCATACTCCATGGAGACTGATCTCTAATACCCTGGGTCACTACATCCAATACCAGATCAAATAGATATGAACTCAAAGCAGACCCTTGATGCAGACCAACATTTCCTGAGAGACTTTTTGTCAAGCCCACACTGCTCTTAACATTTGCCTCTGCCCTCTCATACATATCTTTGATGATTCTTACATATTTCTCAGGGACTCCCTTTTCTCTAATACTCCTCCACACCTCTTGACGTGTCACTCGATCATATGCCTTTTCCAGGTCAATAAAGACCATATGCAGTCCTTTCTGTTTCTCCCTATGCTTTTCCATCATTTGTCTCAAGGCAAATATGGCATCCACTGTCCCTCTTCCAGGCATAAAGCCAAACTGTTCATCCCCAATTGACGTTACCTCTCTGAGTCTCCTCTCTATGATCTTCTCCCATATCTTCATAGTATGACCTAACACCTTTATACCTCTATAGTTCCACACTCCTGAATGTCTCCCTTCCCTTTATAGATTGGGATGATTAAGCTTCCTCTCCACTCCTCTGGCATCTTTTCCCAACTAAAGATCTTTTGCATTAAGTCCCACAAGATATCTATGCCTTCCTCTCCAAGACTCTTCCATACCTCCACTGGCATCTTATCAGGTCCTGCTGCCTTTCCATTTTTCATTTTCCTTACTGCCCGCTCTACCTCTCTTCTAGCCACTGTTGTTGTAACTGCTTCATTTGGAAGTCCATCCTCAAATACTGCTCTTGGGTTCTCTTCATTTAGTAAACCTTCAAAATAAGTTTCCCATCTGCTTTTTATTTCATCCTCTTCTGCTAGAACTACCCCTTAGTTATCCTTTATTTGTCTTATTTGGGTCAAGTCCTTGGTTGCAGCATCTCGGGCCTTGGCAATTCGCCATATTTTCTTCTCTCCTTCTGGTGTTTCCAGCTCTTCATAGACTTCATTCAATTTCTCTGCCTTTGCTTTTGCTACTGCTCTCCTTGCCTCCTTCTTTGCCTGCTTGTACTCTTCTTTATCCTGCTCCAGGCCTGATAAATCTGCCTTTTTCTTAGCTTCTTTCTTGTTCTCCACCCATTCTTGCACTTCCTCATTCCACCTCCATGACTCTTTATCATTTGGGGGTTTCCTTCCTGATGACTTTCCAAGTACCTCCTCACCAACCCTCAAAATCAGATTACTATTCTCTGTCCACCATTCTTGTACATCTTCATGCAACCTTATTGCTTCCAACACTCTTCCCTTAAACATAGCTCTCAGCTCTGCATCTTTCAATCTCCACCACTTTATCTTTGGGTCCATCCTCAGCTTCTTACTCTTCCTACATATCCTGAGCCTGCAATCAGTTACTACTATCCTATGTTGCACTGCTACACTCTCCCCATTTATTACTTTACAGTTGCTAATCTCCTCCAGATGGTCTCTCCTACACAACAATAAATTTATCTGGCTCTCCCTTCCACCACTACTGTATGTAATCTATCTGTTTTCCTTTTTCTCAAAGAATGTGTTGACCAATGCCAGATCAAATGCCACTGCAAAATCAATCACTCTCTTTTCCCCTTCATTTCTCTCACCCACCCCCCAGCCCCCATGAACTCTACCTATCCCAGCCCTCCCAATTCCCAAGTGGCCATTTAGGTCTCCTCCCAAAATTACCCTCTCCCTAATAGGAATTGTTCTAAGCTCCCGGTCCATTTCCTCCCAAAATGCATCCTTCACCTCCGCGGTACAACCAGTTTGTGGGGCATAGGCACATACCACATTGACTACCGTTTCTCCCAGTCCCAACTTTAAACTCATAATTCTGTCACTCTTTCTATTCACACCAAGTAAGCTTTCCTTCAGGTCTTTGGATAGTATTATTCCTACACCATTCCTCCCTTCCTCATTTGCTCCGCTATAGAACAATTTGCAACCCTCCCCCAGTTCCCTCGCCTTATTTCCTTTCCACCTGGTCTCCTGCACACACAGCACTCCAATTATCCTCCTCTCCATCAGCTCCACCAATTCTCGCCCCTTCCCAGTCATCGTCCCCACATTAAGAGTGCCCACCCGCAGCACCACCTCTGACACTCTCCCTCGAGCTTGCCTCTTTAATCCAGTCGGCCCATGACTGGGTAGCCCTTGCTGTCTTTCCGGAGGGGTCAGGCGAAGCCCCAACGCATCGCCTAAGGGGAATGCCCTAGTATGGTGATTATTCTCGTTATCTGTACTGGCCATATTTTGGTTTTGGCAAAATTTTTATGGCCGGATGCCCTTCCTGCCACCAACCCTCCCCATCTACACAGGCTTGGGACCGGCACCAAGTTGAGGTTGGCTTGCCCCCTCAGTGGCTGTTCTGTCCCATACCTCATCACCCAACAAATCTTTAGACCTCAGGTCATCATTGATGCAATCCATCCACCTATGCTTTGGTCTCCCTCTCCTTCTCCTACCCTGTATTTCCATTTCCATCACCCTCCCAACATACTGTTCATCCCTCCTAACGACATGACCATACCATCTTAGTCTACGTTCTTGTATCTTATCTGATATTTCTCTAACTTTTTAGGTACCTCTAACTACCTCGTTTCCGATCTTATCGCTTCTTGTCACCCTACACATCCATCTCAACATCCTCATCTCTGCCACATCCAGATTTTTTCTCTTATGTCTTCTTTATTGCCCATGTCTCTGCTCCATACATCATAGCAGGTCTCACACCTGTCTTATGCACTTTACCCCTCAACTTAATCCCTATTCTCCTGTTGCACAGCACCCCAGACATTTTCTTCCAGTTCTTCCATCCCGCTTGTATTCTGTGGGTTATTTTTTACTCTAGGTCACCATCCTCTGCTACTGTTGTTCCCAAATCCTTGAACTTTTCAACTCTTTTCAACACCTTCCCCTGCAAATTGACCTCCCCATCCTCATCATCTCTCAACCTCAAGTACTCTGTTTTCTTCCTGCTGATTTTCAGTTCTCTATCCTCCATCACTCTTCTCCACTCCTCAAGCTTCTCCTCCACTACCTCTTGTCTGTTGCTACACAGTACAATGTCATCTGCAAAGAGCATACACCATGGAGACTGATATCTAATACCCTGGGTCACTACATCCAAGACAAGATCAAATAGATATGGACTCAAAGCAGACCCTTGATGCAGGCCAACATTTACTGAGAGACTTTTCGTCAAGCCCACACTGCTCTTAACATTTGCCTCTGCCCTCTCATACATATCTTGGATGATTCTTACATATTTCTCGGGGACTCCCATTTCTCTAATACACCTCCACACCTCTTGGCGTGGTACTCGATCATATGCCTTTACCAGGTCAATAAAGATCATATGCAGTCCTTTCTGTTTCTCCCTATGCTTTTCCATCATTTGTCTCAAAATGGGGTTCATTCTCGACGAATTTAGCAGATTCCTTCATGTGAGAATCCGCTGCTTTTTGGTCGGAACTCACCGCCTCTCTATGTCTAATGACGCTTTGAACCCCAGTTCGATGACGAGAGTGTTCAAACCAGCTTCTGCTGGCATTAAATGCCTCAACTTTAGGACCACTAGAACTCAGAGAGGCTGCTACTAAAACATGGTGGATTTGCAAAGCCTGAGCGCATATTATGGCCTCACTAATACTATCTCCAACCAGCTGTTTTTAATTTATCCACGACAATAAGAATATTTCTACCGTTTCTATTATTTGTGACCTTTTCTTCTTTAATATGCACCTTGTTCCTTTTATGCGCGATTTTTTTATCCGCGAAATTGCAATAACGCCCCCAAAAAATAATAGTAAAAAATTCGAATTTCGCGAATAACGCCCCCTCATTTTTTTTTTTTTTTTTAAATAAGCGCCCACGGACGCTTCTTCCACGAGTACAAAGAGGATTACGATAAGAAAAGATCATCATCATTGTACATAATATATACACCCACCCTACCTCTGTCATATGTCTATCTAATCTACATTTGAAGGTGTTTAAGGTATTGGCATTTATTATCCTACTAGGAATACTCTACGGTATTACCAAACCAATTTTCAACAATTTCCCTTCTGAACCTAAATCTATCAAGCTTAAATCCATTACCCATTACGAGTTCTGGTTTGATCATGAATTTTTAAAACTTTATCATTATCACCCTTGTTAATCCCTTTAAACCATTTAAACACCTCAATCATATCCCCCCTAACTCTGCGCCTCTCTAGAGAATGTAGATTAAGTTTTTTTAATCTGTCATATGGTAGATTTAGGCATTGAATAATTAATTTTTGTTTTCGTGTTTTAGTCTTGCTTTGGTTATTTATAATTTTTCTTTTATCTTTGTTTACATTTGCAGATAGAGGTTCGTTCTCCTGCATCCTCCTCCTCTTCTACCACATAAGTTACTTGCTCACGGCCATCATGCATGTCCCAGTGTACTGTATGACTGTTGCCCACTGCATAATAGAGTACAGTACAGTAATGTATGTTAATTTCTAGCTGTAAAGTGAATATGAATATCTTTTGTATACTCTTAAAAATAGATACAAGGCTTTCTGCTTTGCTATGTAGTAATAAAATATATTTTTTACTTATCTTATATCTTTTGCATGGTGTGTGTATGTAAGGTTTGGATTGTATCTATGCCCTTTATCATTGTTTCCTATGGAAAATGACTCGTTTTTTCACGCGATTTTCCATTTACCCGACACTTCTGAGAACCTATCTAGGCGTTATTCTGAGAACTAGGTGTATTTACTCCCATAGCCTCGTCAGCTGCCTTTAAGATCTCTTTATTCGCCATGTTTTACTGCGTGGCAAGATCGGACACACGGACCCCATTTTTATGTTTAAAAAGTAATTCTTTTGTCGTTTCCACTGTTATGGGTCTAGGGTGTTTGACGCCAATATTACTAACACTCTTAACTTTATTTGTCTAAGAAAAAGGGAGGATAACAAAGTTTGACAAATTTGTAGCACAATTAAATAGATTAGTTCCTTCCATTAAATTTAAAGTAGAATGGGAAAATGAAAACCAAATGCCTTTTCTTGATGTCCTCATTGTTAGAGATTCTTTGGGTTACAACTTTAAAGTCTATAGAAAATCCACCCACTCTGCGTCTTATGTGCACTTTTATAGTTATCATGAAGAAAAAGTAAAATTAGGTATAGCTTCGAATTTATTCCTTAGAGCCCTCCGGATTTGCAGCTCTAATTATTTAGAACATGAAATTCAAACGGTTTATTCTCAGCTTGACCAACTTTGTTATCCTCCCTTTTTCTTAGACAAAGCTCTGCAGAAAGCTAAACAGGTTTTTTACAATCCTCACAGGACCCCCAAAGGGAATAATTTCAACAAAATCCTCCTTCCTTTTCACCAAAAGCTAGGCGTCATAAATGATACATTAGGTAGACAGTCCCCATTCACTTTTAACTATCCCACCACTTTAAGAAAAGAATTAGTTAATGTTAGCCAAAGCAAAAAAAGAAGTTAATGCAGGAGTATACCAAATAAGCTGTAATGATTGCAATAGAGTGTACATAGGACAAACAGGCCGCTCTCTATCCCAGAGAGTCTTAGAACACAAGAGAGCAGTAAGATATAATCAAGAAAATTCGGCTCTTTTTACCCACATCAATGAACATAATCATCGGATTGATTGGAGTGGTGCCACTATGCTATTAAAAGTACCTGTCAATTCAAACGGAAAATTGTGGAATCTTCCCTCATTGAAATGAAGGACAATTTTAATCTATCTAGGGGGCAATGGACCCCTGACATAATTGATAAAGTCCTCCTGAAGTGCTGCCTCAACGAAGTTATCCCTCAAGATAAACCCCCAACCAGATTGTAGTCGTTATTGAGTATTTTGATTGTATTAGGATTTATATATGTATTTCATTTTGTATGCTCTTGTATGTGGGGATGTGTGTACAGATATTGTTACATGTGTATATCTCTATGTGCATATTTATTAATATTCATTTAATTATAAAAATATGTTGGGGGTTATCTTCTTTCAGATCATTTATCATTTTAAGGATTAAAATTTTTCTTTGTTAATGGTTTAATGATCTTGGCGGCTTCTTTGTTGAGGATAATTCGTTTGGATTAGACCTGTCCTGTTATCATAAAAAAAATTTTAATCCCTCAGGTCTCATGAGTCCTTTTATTTATGTCTCCTCCTTCTTTGTTATTTTTTCTCAGTTGTGCTTGAGAAGGGATCCAGTTAGGATCCGAAATATAGCATTGTTTTATAAGTTTTGTTTCACTGATGGGCTTCCTTACTATTTAGTGCTGTATGCTAACAGTTTGTACTTATTTATATTGTTATGTATATAATTTTATATATTTTCTTTGTATGTTGCTGTATAATTCTGTTTTGTTTTTGTTTGTAATGTGTTTGTGTGTTCTGAGCTTCTCTGAGCTTTACTTTTGTATATAATGTACTTTGTTATTCTTGCTCGTTATCCTCACTTTGGTGGCCATAAATTATATTGTTATATATATAATATTATATATTTTCTTTGTATGTTGCTGTATATTTCTGTTTTGTTTTTGTTTGTAATGTGTTTGTGTGTTCCATGCTTCTCTGAGCTATACTTTTGTATATAATGTACTTTGTGTTGCCATACTGTGGGTTGGTGTTAGTATGTAGTAATGTTTTGTCAATGTGTACTCCTCCCTGTCAACTATGTTATATTCTTGGTTGTGTATCCATTTGAAGCATTATGTTGCCATTGATTTTGTATGTGTTCATGTAATGTCTGATGCCTTGGCGCAGTAAATTAATAAAATTTAAATTAATTCTCTCTCTCTCTCTCTCTCTCTCTCTCTCTCTCTCTCTCTCTCTCTCTCTCTCTCTCTCTCCTCTCTCTCTCTCTCTCTCTCTCTCTCTCCTCTCTCTCTCTCTCTCTCTCTCTCTCTCTCTCTCTCTCTCTCTCTCTCTCTCTCTATATATATATAGATACATCTTGTTCTCAGAATAACGCGAAGATAGATTCTCAGAAGTGTCGGGTAAATGGAAAATCGCGTGAATAAACAATTAATTTTCCATAGGAAACAATGATAAAGGGCATAGATACGTTCCAAACCTTACATAGACACACTATGCCAAAGACATAAGATAAGTAAAAACATATTTTATAACTACATAACGAAGCAGAAAGCCCTGTATCTATTTTGAGTATACAAGAGATATTCAGATTTACTGTACAGCAAGAAATTAACACACTGTACTGTACTCTATTATGCGGTGGGCAACAGTCATACAGTACACTGGGATGTGCATGGTGGCGATGAGCACGTAACTTAAGCGGTAGAAGAGGAGGAGGATGCAGGAGAACGAACCTCTATCTGCAAATGTAAACAAAGATAAAATAAAAATTACAAATAACCAAAGCAAGACTAACAAACGAAAAAAAAAATTCTTTATGCAATGCCTAAATGTAAAACATTCTACTCACTCTATAGGTGCGCAACAGGTAAGGACCGAGCGTGGTGGCGGTGAGCACGTGATGTCAGCTGTTGTAGAAGAGGAGGGGAAGGCATTAGAACAAACCCCATCTGCAAACGTAATCAAAGATAAAATAAACACAATTAACAAAAGCAAGACTAAAAAACAAAACAAAACATTCATTATGCAATGCCTAAATGTTAAACACATTCAACTCACTCTATAGGTGCGCAACAGGTATGGGCCGAGCGTGGTGGCGGTAAGCACGTGACGTTAGTGGTAGTGGAAGAGGAGGGGGAAGCGTTAGAACGAACCCCATCTCCAAACGTAAACAAAGATAAAATAAACACATTTAACAAAAGCAAGACTAAAAAGCTAAAAAAAAAATTATCATTATGCAACGCCTGAATTACTGTAAAAAAAAAAGATAACTACATTCTACTCACTCTATTATATGGTGAGCAACAGGCATGGGACAAGCATAGTGGAGGTGAGCACGCGACGTCAGCGGTACAAGAAGAGGAGAAGGAACCCCTATCTGCCAAACGTAAGAAACAATTAACAAAAGCAAGACTAGAAAACTAATTTTTTTTCATTATGCATCCCCTGAATTACTGTAACAAAAAATATAAAACACATTCTACTCACTTCATATAAAAAGATAACACACATTCTACTCACTCTATTATACGGTGACCAACAGGTATGGGATGCGCGTGGTGGCGGTGAGCACTTGACATTAGCGGTATTAGAAGAGGAGAACGAACCTCTTATCTGCCAAACATAAGATTCAATTAACAAAAGCAAGACTAGAAAACTAAAGTTTTTCATTATGCAACTAGCCTTCATATTATAGTTCAGGTATACAGTTATCTGTAAAATATAAAAGAACCGAAAACACAAACAGTTATAAATATATCCACACACAGTGGATAAAATACCCTAATTTAGGGTAATCGGAGAATGATGATGAGTGATATCTACATTGAGTATATAATAATAATCATAATAATGATGATGATAATAATAATAATAATAATATAATAATAATAATAATAATAATAATGAATTTCATTACGTTTAGGGTATTCAGTATGGATTTAGGGAAATTTTTGCCCAGATCTAGGGTAAACTAAGCTTGTGCAGTGATCCCTCGTTTATCGCGATTGTTAGGTTCCGGGACCTTGCGATAGGTGAATTTTCGCAAAGTAGGAACACCTTAATTTTTTTTTTTTTTTTTTTTTTAAGATTATTGTGACACCAGGATGAACCAGAAAATTATAAAATAAAAAAACCTTTATCAGGCTGTAAAGAGAAACAGATGGAGAGTGTAATGACCTGTCAGATGTGAAGGGATTATAAAAGATGTGTAATGAATATCCAGCTCTCTGCTGGGTTTTAATATACCTCTGCATTACTCTCATGATGTCTATTCCAAAAATTCTCCTTAGATATTATTATTATTATTATTATTATTATTATTATTATTATTATTATTATTATTATTATTATTTTTAACAATAATTTTCCTTTGATGATGATTGTGGAGATTATTATTATTATTATTATTATTATTATTATTATTATTATTATTATTATTATTATTATTACGAATTTGTAATTAAACCATTATTTTTACAATAAATAATGTAGTTTTGGTTGAATGAACAAGAGTTAATTAAAGATTCTCTCTCTCTCTCTCTCTCTCTCTCTCTCTCTCTCTCTCTCTCTCTCTCTCTCTCTCTCTCTCTCTCTCTCTCTCTCTCTCTCTCTCTCTCTCTCTCTCTCTCTCTCTCTCTCCAACATTCTATTCTACCCAACCCCCCACACTCTCTTTGTCCCAGCCAACTAGGGCGGGGCACTGTACACAGTTATCAAAGTAAATGAACCAACAGATGTACAAACAGTGATGAGCCCTTTATAATAATAATAATAATAATGATGATGATGATAATAATCTCCACAATCATCATCAAAGGAAATTATTGTTGCCAATAATAATAATAATAATAATAATAATAATAATAATAATAAGATCCAAGGAGAATTATTGGAATAGACATCACGAAAGTAATGCAGAGGTATATTAAAACCCAGCAGAGAGCTGGATATTCATTACACATCTTTTATAATCCTTTCACATCTGACAGGTCATTACACTCTCCATCTCTGTTTCTCTTGACAGCCTTATAAAGACTGTTCTATTTTATCATTTTTTGGCCCATCCTGGTGTCACAATAATTTATTTATTTTATATTATTTTTATTTTTTTTTTGCCAAAAATAAAAATCACAATACAGTGAATTCGCAAGAGGTGAATCGCGATAGAACGAGGGATTACTGTACTCCTGGATGCAGTGTCGTACACTTAACATTTTTCCCAATTTCCTAGAATATCAGATCGACAATATGAAAACTTCTTACTTACCATTTTTTCCATTTTCCCCATAATATCCGATCGAAAATATGAAGACTTAGCTGCAGTTAAACTAAAACCAGCTTTTACTCTTTTATTTATATTTTCCGCATTTTCTCAGATAGTGTGCACGTACATACATTCACTGAGATGCAACGCCTGCTTAGTAGCGACTGTACTCTCACCACTCTCATGACGGCTCAACCCTTGCAATTTTATTTCGAGAATTATTGCCTTTCTGCCTCTTATGGGAGTAGAAGCACTTATATGGTCTTTTCCTGGGCATTTACTGGCCATGATAGTACAATATATAATCTGTAACATATAAAAGAACTGAAAATACAAACGTAACACAAACACAGAACACTAAATATATCCACGCACTATACTGGGTAACGACACACTGATGGCAGCGTGGCGGGAAAAGTGTCTGCGGTCGCTTGTTTACTAAAATAAAAAAATAAAAAAATTTTGGGGCGGGCATTATTTTCGAAATTTGTATTTTTTTACTATTATTTTTTTGGGTCGTTATTGCAATTTCGCGGATAAAAAAAAACGTGAAAAAGGAACAAGGTTTATATATATATATATATATATATATATATATATATATATATATATATATATATATATATATATATATATATATATATATATATATATATATATATATATATATATATATATATATATATATATATATATATATATATATATATACAGTGCTCCCTCGTTTATCGTGGGGTTTGGTTCCGGGACCGGCCGTGAGAGGTGAAAATCTGCGAAGTAGGAGCACCATATATACATAGGTATTTTACATTTATTTTTACCTTTACTGTGATAAACCCTCCCTGCACTGTTAACAAATCACCCTTTACTTTATTAATAACTGCATGCAAGCGTAAATTTATATGAACGTGATAGGTAAGCTTACCGTGAATGAGGTGATGATGACATGTACGTACTCCACAGCCAATGACAGCTTTATGGCTGCTTTTTGGTAGAGAAGAACATAGTAATAGGGAGTTGCTGTTGATATTTCTTCTTTTGTGCAAAGATGGTCTTGTAAGGAGTTATGGCATCGTTGATGATATTGCAGAAGTGCACCGAACAAATCATATTATTGTCATGCTCCTGCGACAGTTGCTGGAGTTCTTTGGCCATGTTATACATGGCTGCCAGATGTTCGAGTGTAAGGCCAGGTTCTTCGACTTCTTCGTGCGTTTCCTCTGGTTGTTCTTTTTCCTCTTCTTCGCTCGCTGATTCTCCTCCTAGAAATACAGCCAACTTCACAGCTTTCGCAGCTGCCGAGTTATGGACTTCGTCAGGAGCGAATCCTTTGTAGTCGTAGATGACTTCCGGCCACAATATCCTCCAGCTGGCATTGATTGTGGCCGGCTTCATCTCTTTGACTGCATTCTTAATATTTTGAAGGCGCGTAGCAATCGTGTAATTACCCCAGTACGCCTTCAGTGCGAATTCTTTGTCCGCATCCATGGAGTCATCCAGGTTCTCCAGGGCCTTTCATGTGTTGAGGGCCTTGATCGCACATATACCACCTTGATCCATAGGCTGAATCAGTGATGTCCTATTCGGTTGCAGAAACTCTACTTGAACACCGTCATATTGGAGATTAGTTGCGTGGCCACCAGCATTATCCATCAAAATAGGGACTATAAATTCAAGACTCCTCTCCGTAAGATAAACTTTGACCTGAGGGATAAAGCATTGGTAAAACCAGTCCAATGTGAGGCTTTTCGTAATTCAGGCCTTAGGGTTATGCATCCAATACACTGGCAGCAGATTCTTGTTTTTATTCTTTAAAGCCCTAAGGTTCTTAGATGTGTAGATAAGCCCTGGCTTTAACATGAAACCCGCAGCATTCCCGCACATGACAAGGGTAACACGGTCTTTGTGCTGGTTAAATTCAAGGGCTTTAGCTCCTTCCTTGAAGACAAAAGTGCGAGACGTCATTCTCTTCCAAAATAACCCAGTCTCATCCATGTTAAAGACTTGCTCAGGAGCATATTCGCCTTCAGGGATAATTTTCTTGAAGTCGTTCTTTGCATATTCTTCAGCTGCATCTGTATCTGCAGAGGCAGCTTCACCATGCACCGAAATGCTCTTTAGCCATAGCGTTTTTGAAATTTGACAAACCATCCTTTGCTTGCAACGAATGATGGTTTCCTCGGTGGAGAATCGCTGGAGGGTCCTGGTTGTGGGTTGTCGATTTCTTCTTCTTTCTCCTCCTCTTCACGGTCGCCACTGTCATCGCCGGGTTCATTTGCAGCGAATGCCTCGTACAGCTTCTTCGCCTTTGTTTGTATGATATTGGTGTCTAAGCTGATGTTCTTTTTCCTGCACTCAGCAATCCACAGGGCCAAAGCAAATTTCATCCACATTATTATCTCATTGCGGGGTGTTACAACCCTCTTTGCTGTTTTACTAAAAGTAATAGTCGCGGTTTACCTGATATTTGCCTCGTCCTTTTTGATGTATCAAACAGTAGATTCGTTGATGCCGAAATGGCAGCCAACATCCGCGAACCTTCTTCCCTCCTTCAGTATATCTAGCAGTTTTACCTTTTCTGTTATGGTCAAAATCTTTCTTTGCCACTTAGGCGTACTACCAGAAGCCTTAGGAGATGAAGGACGCTTGGGAGGCATTGCAGAGGTTAAAATACAAAAGTTTCACAAAATCACTAGCACAACGTAGTAAGAAGCACAATGAAAACGGCGCACTCGTGAGTAGATTGAATGGGTGAGACGAGACAATGGAAGGTGCTGGGAGAA
The DNA here is from genome assembly GCA_037179515.1 of Halocaridina rubra. NCBI lineage: Eukaryota > Metazoa > Arthropoda > Malacostraca > Decapoda > Atyidae > Halocaridina > Halocaridina rubra. The sequence continues at coordinate 5,308 of JAXCGZ010022785.1, read as the reverse complement.
CGAAGCTTCAATCAAAAGGCCAATCATACCCCAAGATATAGAACATGCAGAAATACAGTTCTGTAATTCGTCGTCTCCCACCCATCAGCCAATAGCATCCCATGCACTATCTCACGTAGGTGCGACCCTTTGCATTTTCCAAGACGCCAATACAGTGTACACTATTGCACAGTATTTTACATGGTGCAATACAGTGTTCCCCCAGTTATTCGCGTTTCTTGGTTCGCGTTCTCACTGAATCGCGTTTTTTGGGGAGTAAATTATTATTTTATTTTATGGGGTATATGCAAAAATATTAAATAAAAAAAAAATTCTCAGTATTTTAATTTTTTTTTATTGAAAAAAACATATTTCATTATCTAATTAATAAAAAAAAAATTATTTCCCAGCCTACAAATAATAAAACAGTAAAAAATAGTAAAAAACATAAATTTAGATAGATAGATAGATAGATAGATAGATACGTTTATTGACCATCTCTTTTGAAAAGTATAATCTTTACAAAAGAAATATTTGGTCCAAATTACAATGAATAAATACAATAGATTTTGTACAATCATCAAATAAGTAGATGAATTTTAAATTAATATACATTGTACTAATAACTGAATGATATACGTACGTACAGTATAACTCACAGTATTGCATCATACGAAATAGTATTTGATAGCGTACAATGTATTGGGGTCGCAGCTACGTGAGCTAGCATATATATTTATATTTCCAGTAGTTTCATGATTTTATTGATAAAAAAAAATTTATTTCTTAGCCTAAGAATAATAAAACAGTAAAATATAGTAAACAGTATTGCACCATGTAAGATACGATACCAGTATCAGTGTTTCGAAAAACGCAAAGGCTCTCACCTACGTGACCTAGTGAATATTAAAATGTTCATTATTTTATTGTTAAAACAAGTATTTCCTAGCCTAAGAATAATAAAACAGTAAAAAAAACATAAATTTAGATATACGTACGTACAGTATAACTCACAGTATTGCATCATGCGATATATGTAGTGTGCGATAGCTACATGAGCCAGCATATACATAAATTTAGATATACGTACGTACGTACAGTATAACTCACAGTATTGCATCATGCAAAATAGTGTCCGATAGCTACGTGAGCTAGCATATATATTTATATTTCCAGTAAGTTCATGATTTTATTGATAAAAAAAACGTATTTCTTAGCGTAAGAATAATAAAACAGTAAAAAATAGTAAACAGTATTGCACCACATAAAATACGGTACCGGTATCAGTGTTTCAGAAAACGCAAAGGCTCTCACCTACGTGACCTAGTGAATATTAAAATTTTCATTATTTTATTGATAAAACAAGAATTTCCTAGCCTAAGAATAATAAAACAGTAAAAAATAGTAAAAAACATAAATTTAGATATACGTACGTACAGTGTAACTCACAGTATTGCCTAATGCGATATATGTAGTGTCCGATAGCTACGTGAGCTAGCATATATATTTATATTTCCAGTAACTCTCACCTACGTAAGATAGTTCATGATTTTTTAACAGTGCAGGGAGGGTTTATACAGTACGTAAACTTAAAAATAATTGTAAATGAGTATGTCATGTAATAACTACTTCATTCACCGTAATTTTATCTATCACTTTCATATAAATTTACGTTGTATGCTGTTATTTATGAAGTAAAGGGTGGTTTGTTAATAGTACAGGGAGGGTTTATACAGTGTAAACGTAAAAATATATTAAAATATCTATGTACATATAGGCTGATCCTACTCCGTGGATTTCCTGGTTCGCGCCGGGTCCCGGAACCGAACTACCGCGTTATGGGGGGGAACACTGTACTGTGAGGTACATGTTTAAATTTATTTTTTTCTGCTATTTTTTACTGTTTTATTATTTTTAGGTTAGGAAATACTTTTTTTTATCAATAAAATAATGAAAGTACTGGAAATTTTAATATTTACTAGCTCACGTAGGTGTGACCCTTTTACTTTTCCGAAACGCCGATATCGGTATCATATTTTACATGGTGCAAAACTGTGAGTTACATTATTTAAATGTATGTTTCTTACAATATTTTACTGTTTTATTATTCTTAGGTTAGGAAATACTTTTTTTTATCAATAAAAATATGAAAATACTGAATATTTTAATATGTACTCTCGCACGTAGGTGCGACCCTTTGCGTTTTCCGAAACACCGATACCGGTATCGTATTTTCTATAGTGAAGAGTTACATGTTTAAATTTATGTTTTTTTACTATTGTTTACTGTGTTATTATTCTTAAGCTAGGAAATTCTTTTCTTTATCAATAAACTAATTAAAAGGAAACATTTCTATAAAATAATGAAAATACCGAAAATTTTAATATTTCCACATATCGTGGATTCTCGCATTAACCCAGAAGAAGAAAAAAAGCTCACCAAAACAAACCATGATGCACTGAATTCGCAAAAGGTGAATCGCGATATAGCGAGGAATCACTGTATATATATATATATATATATATATATATATATATATATATATATATATATATATATATATATATATATATATATATATATATATATATATATATATATATACAGTGTTCCTTCAATTATCGCGAAGCTTCTGTTCCGGGACCCGGCGCGAGACAGGAAAATCGCGGAGTAAGATCAGCCTATGTACATAGATATTTTAATTTATTTTTACGTTTACACCGTATAAGCTGTATAAACCCTCCCTGAACTGTTAACAAACCACCCTTTACTTCATAAATAACAGCATGCAAGCGTAAATTTATGACATACTCATGTACCTAGGTATTTTACAATTATTTTTACGTTTACTGTATAAACCCTCCCTGCACTGTTAAAAAACCACCCTTTACTTTAAAAATAACAGCATGCAACGTATATTTATATGTACCTGATAGGTAAACTTACCTTATCTGTTATGGTTAACATTTTCCTTTGCCGCTTAGGCTCACTACAAGAAACCTTAGAAGATGAAGGATGCTTGGGAGGCATTGCAAAGGTTAAAATATGCGAGTAAAAATATCACAAGCAAAACGTATTAATAAGCACAATGTGAACCACGCACACGTGAGTTAGACTGAACGAGTGAGGCGAGACAATGGAAGATGGTGGAAGCCTTTGTCCGAAACGCTGATAGCGGTATCGTATTTTACATGTTGCAATACTGTTAGTATTTATGTTTTTTACTATTTTTTACTGTTTTATTATTCTTAGGCCAAGAAATACGTTTTTTTATCAATAAAATCATGAAACTACTGGAAATTTTAATATATATGCTAGCTCATGTAGGTGCGAGCCCAATACATTGTACGCTATCGGACACTATCTCAAGTAGGTGCGAGCCATTGTCCGAAACTCTGATACCAGTATCGTATTTTACATGTTGCAATACTGTTAGTATTTATGTTTTTTACTATTTTTACTGTTTTATTATTCTTTGGCTAAAAAATACGTTTTTTTATCAATAAAATCATGAAACTACTGGAAATATAAATATATATGCTAGCTCACGTAGCTGCGACCCCAATACATTGTACGCTATCAGACACTTTTATATGATGCAATACTGTGAGCTATTCTGTATGCACGTATATCTAAAGTTATGTTTTTTACTATTTTTTACTGTTTTATTATTCGTAGGCTGGGAAATAAATTTTTTTTTATCAATTAGATAATGAAATGATGTTTTTTTTTCAATAAGAACATGAAAATACTGAAATTTTTGTTTTTTAATATTTTAATATTTTTGCATATACCCCCCAAAAAAATTAATTTTGCCCAAAAAAATCGTGGTACAGTGAAAACGTGAGCCAAGTAATGCGATACAATGAAGGATCACTGTATATATATATATATATATATATATATATATATATATATATATATATATATATATATATATATATATATATATATATATATATATATATATATATATATATATATATATATATATATATACATACACACAGTAAGCCCTCGTTTATTGCAGGGGTTCAGTTCCGGGACGGGCCGCGATAAGTGAATTTCCGCAAAGTAGGAACACCTAAAAAAAAAAAAAAAAATAAATAAATAAATGATTATGACACCAGGACAGGCCAAAAATTATAAAAATAAAACAGCCTTTATCAGGCTGTAAAGAGAAAGAGAAATGGAGAGTGTAATGACATGTCAGATGTGAAGGGATTATAAAAGATGTGTAATGAATATCCAGCTCTCTGCTGGGTTTTAATATACCTCTGCATTACTTTCGTGATGTCTATTTCAAAAATTCTCCTTAGATCTTATTATTATTATTATTATTATTATTATTATTATTATTATTATTATTATTATTATTATTATTATCATTATTATTATTATTATTATTGGCTACAATAATTTTCCTTTGATGATGATTGTGGAGATTATTATTATTATTATTATTATTATTATTATTATTATTATTATTATTATTATTACGAATTTGTAATTAAACCATTAGTTTTGGTTGAATGAACAAGAGTTAATTAAAGATTCTCTCTCTCTCTCTCTCTCTCTCTCTCTCTCTCTCTCTCTCTCACTCTCTCTCTCTCTCTCTCTCTCTCTCTCTCTCTCTCTCTCTCTCTCTCTCTCTCTCTCTCTCTCTCTCTCTCTCTCTCTCTCTCTCTCTCTCTCTCTCTCTCTCTCACCTACTGTGAACTGAATGCCATCTTGGATGCCGTGACTCTCCTTGTTCGACGACGAGTGAATGGGGTAATAATTTGTGACTCCCAATCGGCCCTACAAGCCCTATCCTCGCCAAGACCTATCTGTGGCCGTGCTGTGGGAGATATACTATGTCGCCTCGCGGCCGCTCGGGATGCTTCTCTTGTTTTGTCATTTGTATGGACTCCATCCCACATTGGGCTGACTGGCAACGACACAGCGGATCGTCTTGCCAAGGCTGCCTGTATGCTGGATGGGCATGCTGTGGACGCTGAGCCCTCCCTCCGATGCCTACGTAACATCATCTACTCAGCTGGGTTTGCCATGACGGTCCAGCGCAGGGACACGGAGAGGGCCAACAGTGTGTCCATACAGCACCATGATCACTTTCTTTACAGTCGCTACAAGTATCGCAGACGCGGGTTAATGGTGCGGAAAAACAATGTAGTTAGTGCTCGGCTCAGAATGGGGTATCGGCCTTTATGGCAGGTCTCCCAGACTCTAGATATGCCACAGTACACCTCCTGTAAATTATGTGACCGTCCTAATGCTAACACTCTTGACCACTATTGTCTTCAGTGCCCCACAGTGAGAGATGTTTTAC